>VRLP01002046.1:0-102056 GCA_009660295.1 Lophius piscatorius | reverse complement strand
ATCTATCTATCTATCTATCTATCTATCTATCTATCTATCTATCTATCTATCTATCTATCTATCTATCTATCTATCTATCTATCTATCTATCTATCTATCTATCATGTTCTCTGAACCACTGGAGGTAATCAAAGCAGAGTGTTATTGTTTTTTGCAATTTATTTAATAATATCTCTATAACAGAAAAACTTCTCTTGGATGCAAATATCCTTCATTTGTCATCTCCAACCAGACAGTTTGACACCGGTTTTCAGCCAGTCAAACTAAGTTCGTCCTGTCCCATCTTATCTGATAGTGCCCTCTCATTTGGAAAAGTCTGCAAAGTACCTGTCTGCATGTCCACTGCAGCCATTACTCAGTCAGTTCATAAGTGAGTCAGCACATCTAACATCAGGGGTTTAAGCAGGGTGTGGCTTTTAGATAAAACGACAAAGTTGCATTACTCCAGTTAATAGACTATATATATAGTTAAATTTCAGTTAGCATATTTGTAAAAACATTAGTCTCGGGCAAATGTGGAAAGACTTTTAGAAAATCGCCTTCTAGTAACGGCGTGTGTGTATTAGAACCGGTCAATGATGCGTGAATGGCCCATCATTCATTAATGGAGGGACGCCGCACGCAGACATCATAATGTAGAGGCTCAGGACTAATGCTGGTTGGGGAACAGTGGCAGTGCTGTCCTCCCCTGCATTATGGATAGAGTTCCTGCACAGAGCTCACAAAGCCCATTCAGTCATCCTAACACGCCGGTTGAATCTTTTACGACGTCCCTCCCTCTTCAAACTATCGGGTAGCAACATCTCTGACAAGCTCAGGCTCCAAAGCTTTGGGATTAAGTGAAAAAAATCATCAGTTTTTGTGAAACTAGGTACTTGGACGCATGGCAAAAGTCCAAAAGGTCCAGCATCCATTCCCTGCTGTTCTTGACCACTTACAGTCTGTTATCAGTTAAAGATGGGGGGCACATTAAAGTTTCACGTGGACTTAATCAGTAAGGTGAGCCTGACACTCCTTTCTTGATATGAGTTTTTGGTGACAATGTAAGGAGGACATCAATTATTGAAGTACCAAGCAGATGAGCAAGTAAGACCAGTGCGTCCATCCTGACGGGCCTATCCAGTCAAACAACATCGGGAGTATTAGCAAGCGCACAAAATGCTTCCATATTAAAGTAAGGTAGAAGTTAAGTTATATGCGCACACTTTCCCTTTTCCTTTTTTCTCCTTATAATGCATTCTAACAAATTAATGCTGTTAACTGCTGCTGCTGTTACTACAAACATCACAAGTATGACCTCTATGGAACACGGCCCTTTTAAAATCATGTGCTTTATTAATACAGCATTAAAACCGATAACATACAGTATATTGAATGGAAACTGTTCTCATTACCAAACTCATTGTAAAACCTACGTTTTATTACTGTAAAAACCTTTAACCGTACAAACACCCGTTCATACACTTATGTGGTTTGGCAAAAGCTTTAATAATGTCAATTTACATGGATTTACTCTACAACTAGAAAGGATAAATATAAGACTATAGCTCTTGTATCAGCTTCTATCATGTGAACCTTTATTTTATAGAAGAATAACAGTTTCAGCTCCCAATAAATGACTAATATTCCATATTTTCCAATATTCCTCCATGTTTGCTCTTGGACCAGTAACTCGCTGCGTTTGTCCCTTTTTCTCAGCTTTCCAGCACTGTTGGGCATTATCAGCCCATCAGAGCTGCACTCTCTTTCTTTCTGCCCTTGAATCCCGGTAAGCTGCTCGTCACATTATCTTGTACTACTATCTCACAGCAGCACATCCAGCAGTCAGTGCCGACCTGTTGGTTCATGTTTCCTTCCTGTTTATCGCTCGCCTCTGCTGACCCACAGGGGTCAAGACTTCATTGTGTGTCCCCTGGCTTGTGTTACCTACTGGCTTCCCCAACCTTGTCCGACTTTCATTCACCACCACCCCAAAGTCAAACACACACCATCCTCGCTCCTCCAGCCCAAGCCTCCCTGTAGAGACTGATATCAGCAGATATTGATACACAGTGAGCTAATTAATGTTGTCTCTATTATCTGTGCACGGCTACATTGGGGGTTTTTCCTTGCCTTTTTTAGTGGACGTGTTTATATTTATTTGATTAACATTTGCATGTACACTTTTATTAATTGTTTAATATAACATATGATAAGATCAGTCTTTGTTGATCCCAAACAGGTAAAAGTGGTCGTTACAGCAGCACAAGGACGGACTAATGTTCAGATAAACAGAGAAAGTTAAAGAAATACATGAGACCTATAAATAGAATTCAGTTAAAAAAGAAAATGCAGTGGGGCGGTTCGCTGCAGAAGAGTCAGCAATTACAAATGTACGGGCTTATGCATCCCTAGCGGCTTGCACAAGGACAGTTCGAGGAGTCAGGAATCGAACCACCTACCACCAATCAGTGGATGAGTGTCCATCCACTGAGTCACTGCCATCATAATAGGCCTATATGAACAATATATATATATATATGTATATATATAAAACATGTGCGAATAGTATTGGATATTAGATATAGTATGAGTTGAGAGGTGGAAATGGAAGGTCACAAAAAATAAGCTGTAGTATATAAAAGCCAAATAGGATGGAAGTAGAATATAAAATATTTGTGGTTATGTAAGCATCTTAGGAAAAACATTGAAATAGAACAATTTAAATATTTGTTTGTCCCCTTTAAGTTTAAAAAAATTTTTTTTAATAAATTTCCTTTAGACCAACCATCCAATGGGGATTTATCGTGTGACTACACTTCCTACACGGTTCCCTGAAAACTACCTATCTCTACTTCAGAAGATTTAAAGCTATATTTCTTGTTGTTTATTATGTGCAGCCTGAAAGTGAATATCAATACCTCTGGCCTTGGTCAAAACATTTACACTCATCGATTTACCTTTTATTGATAGTAGAAATGACTTTGAATGTTATGCATGTGCATCTTAAGATACGTCAGACTCAGATCACTCTACGGGGAAAATACAATCTATGATACGACAAAACACATGGAGGCTTCATGCAGGTAGGGTGTCATTATCACAGCATCTAAATCCAGCTGCAATATGTATGACTACACCTGCTAATACAAGGATTTACCAAGATCCTTGAGTAGCAGGTACCTGCTGTAATAGTCAGCTTCTCCCTGTAATATACAAGTAATTACCATGGCACTAAGGTGGCTCCACTGGAGGAACCTGTGGAGCTCTGTGTCTTGGCGCCTCTAGTGGGTTTGTGAATAGTGAGGTAGTTGTTAGATGTAATCCCATGAATCCCATAGGTGCAGCAAATTAAACATTGGGTGTTATTTAAGGTCTCTGAGATGTTCAATCTACTGTCTGAGAATATGGTTGAGCGTAATGGCTACCGTGGAATAACACACACACACAGGTATGCACGATAATACATTTATAATTCAAACCCTAGTGTGCATATGTTTATGTTAAAGTGTAGGTTTATGCATAGTTGCATGGATGATAGTCTGTGTATGTGTGTGTGTGTGTATTTGTGTGTGTGTCTGTGTATCAAGGTTCAACTAGGTTTATGTACAAAGCTGAAGTCAGATGACATTCGATCCAGCCATAGTGGCACTAAGGTGGTCATCAAAGTCATCTCCTTTTTCCTGTTTGCTAGATTTTACCGAATAAACTCTCAAGCACACAAACACACACACACACACACACTTATATTGTAGACACACCCCAGTGGCCCTGTTCTTCCTGATTAACCTCTCATTCCATGACACTGTCTAATACTCAGCTGTATTACTAATGTTTTATTTGTAAGTGAAATTTTAAGTACACTGCAGAAAAACAATGAATTGCCCATTCATATTTGGAGTCCCACCTCCTGAAGCGTAAGTAGACCGATTCGTGCAACTGGAATGTTTCAACACAAACATATATTTTTGTTTTTTTATCATAAACGTTTTTGCTCCATTCAAACACACACAAAGTTATACACTTATTAAAAAACAACACCATTATGGGATTTTATTATTTTATTTTCTCAGTAATTTGGTAAATTGTACATTTGCTTGGGAGCTAAAGCATTTGTTTTAAAACTTGTGAAAAAAACCAACTGAAAACCTGATGAGAATGTTTTTTTTTTCTTGACCAGACCAGGTTGTCAAAATGTAACAAATCAATGTTTTATCGAACCAGATGGTAAAGGTTGGCTGAAACTAAAAGAAAAGCCCTTGAAGCAGTGGCATACAAGGTGTGGGTTTGGGTTTTCAGATCAAGTTGGAGAGATGAAGGCCAGTTATTTAGATGAGACCATCGCCTCGAACTCTGTGGAGAAAAAAACAGCATTCTTAGGTGGTGATTACTTGCTTCACCCATGTGCCTCCGGTCGAATTGGAAGTCTAAAATATGTGTGTAGATAAGAAACTAATAAAGAGAGAGACTATTTTGATGCTAGATTCCAGCGATGCACTCTCAAATTACCAAGTTACATAAATGTGTACCTATAGCTGCTCCTCTTACCTAAATATTGGGAATATATAACTTCTCTGGCATTATTATTCAAACAAAAATATATCAGTCTGACTTCTAATAAAAAATGAATATATTGCAAGAGTTGCCCTTCAAGTATCACCGTTTCTAATCACTTGCACACTTGATTTAGAAATGGTTGCTGAAATAAATGTGGATACTCTTACCTTCTGCTCCGATCCGACCGTCACTGTCGTCATCAGCGGCACACAGGAAACCCCTGGTCTCCTTGTCTGTCAGGTCGCGAGCACCAGGAGAAAACCTCTGGAGGAAAAACCTGGCATATGCAGAACCGCAGACAGATGTTAAAGTCAGATGTGGTCATCTGTTACAACTGGACCCATAGTTATAAAGGCAAATGCAAAATCAAGACTAAGGAGGCAAAATCTCTCCCTCACACAAACGTAATATATCAAATCCACAAAAGGAGTTTCTTTTCAACTACAGTCTGTGAACAGCTTCTAGTATCTGGGTGGGTGCTTGTATCATTTAGACCAATTTAACATAAGATGTAGAAAACAATCCAACTTTGGATCCTCCAAAGTTTGTCCTCCAGCACAAACGCCGCTGTGGTTATTGAAATGATCGCTCACTCACTTGAGTTCTTCCTCCTCAATGTAACCACTGCCATCATTGTCCAGGATTGTGAAAACTTTTTTCACATCTTGGGGGGTCTTCTTGGTCAGGCCACACATCTGGAAAAACCTCTTAGGGCAGAAGGAGTCTGGTGCTAAAGGAGGATGGAGAGAAAAACCAGAAACATTTAAGTATTCATTAATCATTTTCAATTGTATTCACTGTTAGTGCAAAACGAGAAAATGTGATGTTGGCTACCTGACTTAACTTTATTACCAAACACAGAGACTATTACTATTACTATTAATGGTCTGAATACTTCCTGTAGAATATTTTGTGGTTTGAGTGTACATTTTCTCTTTATCTTTGACTTCCAGCCTCACATACAGTCAATGTCTGCGCCTAAAACCACTTAACAACTCCTTAACTGTATCCTCTTCATACTCTACATTACTTTGCTTAAATGCCTTTTTGTATCTCTTCATGCCAACATCTTGCAGTCAGTCTTGTGGCTGCACCGGCTCAGCTAGAGATACTGTATACAATAACAATCGAATGCAGACGACAAGAATGATATTAGCGGAAAACGATACCTTGGCAGTCCTTGATAGCACTGGCGATGGCATCAGCGGAAAGAATAGATGAGAGGGACATTTTATTCCTGTAGGAGGAACAAGCATGATAAATTATTAACATATGTAACCAGGTAGAATGGCAAACTGTCTAGCCTGACACTGATGGGGACTAAAGGGTGTCCATGTATCAGTCCTGACAATATGAAGAAGATACACTAACTGTCCCTGGGAAGGAAGGCCCTTAAATCTCAATAAATTCTGTAGAAATACAAAAAATTATATCAAATGTGTTGCAAAATTTCACAAATCAAACACATTTCTAACAAAACGAATGGAGGAAAAAGTCTGGTTCACTTTTTTTTCGCTTTCAACTTTCATCTGGTTGAAGTTCACTGAATATACAAGACATTTATAAATAAAATAGAAAACAGCCATCAACCATCAACTTTCCTGAACCCAGGCAGCAACTTACCGTGTGGAGGGCTGTTCTCGTCCGGTCTGTGATCCAGCAGAGAGGTAAGGCTATGTGGTGACTGTTGTCTGTCAAGGCGGATTTATATAGGTCTGATTGCTGTAACAATAGGCATTGCTTGAGTTACCTGTCTATGGATCAAATTCTAACTGCCCGCCCCTGATCCAATTTCTCACCTAACTAATTAACCTTTACTATTTATAACGCCCAGGGACAGGAGAGACCGGACCGTGGACATCTGTGACGCCCTTGTAAATAGCAAATTAAGTTAAAAAGCGCATCCCCCACACACACACACACACACACACACACACACACACACACACACACACACACCATCCGCCACTCCCTCATCTCTGCATCCCTTCTCCTCTCACCTCTACAATTATGTGGTAGATGCAGAGAGGATGTAATGTAACTCTAACCTCCCTCTCTCTTTCTCTCTCTCTCTTTCTCTCTTTTCTCCCTCTCTTGCTGTTTCTGTCTCCGACCATTCCCTGCGTGCACATATCCTTTTACAGGCAGCAATCCTAAAACGAGCCACATCCCCCCCTCCTCCATCCTCAATATTGCATTTGAGGTGAGTTATGAAAAATAAAATGTCAGCTGACGTTGCATCCTTTAATTCCTATTTGCTGTGCTGGTGCAGAGGGAAGATGTCAACAACATTAGTGTGAGATTATAGTGGCAACCATGCATTGAATTATGTGGCGCATCACCAGCCCATATTGGCCTTGGCTGCAAAACATCTACAGACTCTAGATGCAAAAATTCACATCCGATGTACTTTAGATTACTTGCAAATCTAATGCAATCCCATAGCTGTCCATCAATGAATGTCAGGGACGCCGGTGCGTTAGAGCCTCATCATCCTCTGACAGGGGAGCATGGTGCTAAATTGCTTTGTCAACTATGCTGATTAAGGGAGCCGAGGTCACCCACTGCTGTCTCTGTCACGTCCCGCCTTCGTGGTGTTGATGATGCGTTATGTACAGTGTCATATGCACCATATAAATACAGATGCCTCAGTCAGAGGTCAGACAGGGCTGATCGCTGGAATCATTTCCGCTGGAGTGGGATTATTTGCTCCAGTTTTCTGCTACTAGGAACAACACCCTGGACTTTGTCCAGGTACAAAAGGAACCTTTTTTTTGTTTGCCTTTTCCGAGGTCAAACGAACCCCTGGGGTTCTGACGCAAATCCAGGGGTTAAAAAGCACATTCCTAAGAGAGTGTCCACTGCAGATGCAGAGGATAATGTGAGGTCGGTTGAAGGTGTGCGTGTGCAGCCTGCAGCAATGTGGATATGACCAAGATATATGCGAGAGGAATTTATTTCAGAATTACTGCACGTATCATTTAAACGTTAACTGAGACACGTGCCCAAATTCAACGAACCACCTTTATCAGAGTCTCCATAATACCTGCAGGAGACCCTTGAATATGATCACAGGCTCGCACATAACAGGCCCGAGACCGCCTGTGAGCGCGAACTCGTGCGCGTGGGGCACGAACCCAGGTGGCGCTGCACTCCGGCACGCGTCAGAGATGTCACGACATGATTCCCTGCAACACGATTTAATGATCCAAAGACAAACATGTAAAAATAGAAGGGTGACCCAATACATGCATTTTATTACATTTTCATTACAGATTCGTTATAAGAGCAGGCTGGATGTGAAGAACCGATGCTTTAGGTCCAGATTTCGCGCACAGTGGATGTTTATGCGCTTTATGTTCTAAACTTTGGCACCGTCCTGTCTTTTGTCGTTATTGGATGAAAGCTGGTGTCTCCGGTGGTTTGTCATCGTCAGGATTTCCTGAAGCTGAGCCAGGTGCCATGTTGTTAATGGGATCGCTCAACAGGTGATGTCTGGTAGTCTGCTGAGAGGTTATACCCCTTGTAGGTTACAGAAACTCAATCATTGCTGTGAAAACCAGGCTCTGCGGCTTCAGCCACAACTGGATCATGATGTCATGTGTCACGTTAATACCTAACAGGCTATAGGCTACTGTTACCGGACAATCATTTATTCATTTACACCTGCTAATGTTACTTTCTGGACTCACGACTGGTCGCATAGCTCCCCCTTCAGTCCATCTAGCATACTGACACAATGAACTCATTCAGGCCTATTTCCTGCCCCGAGTGCAGATGACGACATGAATATGATGCTCCACAGCTTAAAGCTGGACCCCCTCTGCCAAGAACCATCGAAGTGAGGGAGTCAGGTGTCCAAAAAGTTGTGGTTCTGATTGGCAGGTGCGGCTGTCCCAACTGCTCAATTCTACATAGTGTCTGCAGGGCTGTGTGATGGTTCACACGCACACACACGCACACACGCACAGTCTACTATGCCGGTCACTATGACAGTCATAAAAATAAGTCACTACTGTAGAAGATCACAGTACAACAACAGGGCATATGCTGTTGTCTCCGAGAGCAAGGTTATAGACCCAAAAATCCCCCAATCCCTTGCATTATACAGGCGATACCCCTGATCAGACACCTCATATTAAATTTGAAGTTGACCGAAAAGGTGCTTTTATTTAAAAAAAAATCTTCCATAGTGAGGTAAATAGGAACTTTTAGAGAAAAATATGATATAAACAAGATAGTTCTCCTTCTCCTTGATTCCAAAGCAACAAGTTTGGGTATATCAAACTATAGGTTATATAGGTTGTAAGTTATTTCTGAAAGACAGTGTTTTTAGTTGAAAAAAAACCTCTTCCTAGTGAGTAAAATGTGAACTGCTGGAGGAAATTGCAGCACAGACCTGAGTCGATTCACATGCACCCAATATGGACTGCATCGGACCAAGAGTTAGAGTTATGCCCAGAAAACAGTGTTTTTGTAAAAAGGCTTCCGTTTGTGAGAAAATTATGAAATATTAGACTAAAAACGGATATACACAGGATAGTTCTCCTCGAGTCACTTCATATGCACCAAATGGACTAAACCGGACCAAATGGACCAATTTAGTCCAATTTAGTCAAATGGACTAAACCGGACCAACGGTTGAGAAATTATTGCTCAAAAACTTTTGGCGATAAAGTTCCCCCTAGTTTTGGAAGTATATGACTGATCATTCCAAAAATAGATCCAGTGCTTCCTCAACTAAAGGTGAATGGGGACATACAATTTGAAAATGATCCAATTAATTTGTGAGAGAGTTATCGCGGCAACACAAAGGTTCTGTGGGCGTCGATGAGGGTTCCATACCCCGACATTTTGGGGATATAATTATGTATTGTAAGCAATAACAGTAAGAGATAAAACACTGTATTATTTATAACATGTTGTTGAAATGAATGTTAAAGAAGTATGTACTGTGTAGTATCACAGCTGGTGATGGCGTGATGTATAGAAACGCAGTAATCAATTTGGTCCTGTAATATTAAAGTAACTTGATGTTCATGGGCCGAAAATACACCAAAACATATATAAAGAATGACAATCAAATAAGGCTGTAGTAAAAGAAGTTTTTATTCTTTCCTACCGTTCGTTCATGGAAAGTGCATTATAGATTTTACAGTTAGCAAAATTCATAATTAAGACATGACACAACCGAGCAACAATCACAATCATCAGTTTGGACAGTGTGTTTTAGAAAGAAACCTTTCTCCAGCATATGTATAAAAATGGTTCAGATGAAAACAGGGGAGGATAAAATGGGCGTTGTTATTCCATCAGAGCAGATGTTGTTGGTCAGTTGACATTTTATACCTTAACCATGGCGGTGAACTCTGTAGGGAGACAGAAGACAACAGCTGGTAATTATCACCAAGAAATGTACCCTAAATATGAATGGACCACTCTGCACTGGTAAAAAAGGAAACCGTACCCTCAACACCAATCTTGCCATCACCATCGGTATCACCGGCCTTGAGGAAAGCGGTGGTCTCGGCGTCAGTCAGTGCGCGTGCGCCTGCACTGAAGTTCTGCAGGAACAACCTGAAGGAAATTGCGGTTGTCAGTTGAAAAAAAACCATCACAGACTACAAAGACATCTTTTGAAGTAGAGTCTGGTGTGGGAATAATGTATTATGTCTGTCTCGTGTATTCTTACTTGAGCTCATTCTCCTCAATGTACCCGCTCTTGTCCTGGTCGATGATGTTGAAGGCCTTCTTGACTTCTGCATCAGACTTGCCAGACATTCCGCATGTGTGGAAAAACTTCTTATGGTTGAATGTGCCGGTGTCTGAAACGTGGAGAGGTGTTCACCAGGCATTCCACTTAAGCAGGCAACCATACCCCAATCAAAAGGGGTAGATTGGGATTTTGTGCAATTGAAATAAGAAGACATGTAATTTAAGACAGTTTTTTTTTTACAAATCACTACAAATCCTTCTCCTAAAACCTCTCCTAAAAGAGCAGGTCTTCCCTTTAAATGGCAGACACCTGTGGTGGTTCATGACATAAGGTGAGGAGACGGGTTGAAAGAGAGAGAGAGAGAGAGAGAGAGAGAGAGAGAGAGAGAGAGAGAGAGAGAGAGAGAGAGAGAGAGAGAGATGGCAATGACAAATGTTTTTTTTACTATTAATAATAATAATAGTTAGTGTCACCTTTGCACTCAGCCAGGGCTGCAGACACATTTGCTTCATTCAGTTCTGCGAAGGCCATTTTGATCTGCAAAAATTAAATAATTATTATTATAATTATAAATATTCTCCATTTACGAACCTCTCGTTATCAAATCGTGACCATAGCTAATGGATTGTGGTTCGCGTGGCCAAATCATTATCATTATTACATAATTTATTGTATCCTCCGACAGAAAAACAAAACTTTAGACATCATCACATCATCGTTTAAACGGGAGCATCACACATCAAATGATTCAAACCACTTCTTTCTCAGTGGAAAACGTCCTATTGCATTTCCAAATCCCATTGGAGAAACGCATCTATCGCCCGTTAATCCATGACTCCAAGCAGCAGCGGGGGAAAAAAAAAAACTCTTTCCTAAGATGCTGCTGCTGATCCGACGCGAGGTCCATAATAAAAACACAATGTTAAAAGATGCGCTGGGTTTCTGCCTGCACGGATCCCGGTCTCCTTCCTTCAGACTCACCTCTAGAATCTTCACTTTGAGAGGTACAGATGAAACAAAAGGTCTCCGGTCCGCTGCAGTGATCTTCCCGGTTACCGGTGACCTTTTATACTTCCACTGTCTGGTGAATCTGAAGCAAAAGATAACTGACACCGCCGAGGAGGAGGGGGGGTAGGGGGGAGGAGGGGGAGGAGGAGGGGAGGGTCTGTGTCCAGAGAAGGGTCTATTTTGAGTTTCACAAATGAAGACGCTTAAAAGGTGCGTTTGAAGAAGTCTTTAATATCCTCATAACGCTAAGAATAGGCCCGCGCACTGCTGAGGAGGGCGAACTGGAAGGGCGTCTGGCAACACAACACTCTATTCATGAGGGTGGCGTAGCAGGCATGGAGGGGGGCGTAAGTGCTCCTAATGGGTCGTTTTCCCTCTTTTCGTATAGAAATGTTGAGATGGAATAAATAGGCTTCTGAGAAAAATGCTTAATTAGTGCCAGCTTTCATCAAGCATCTATGAGAATGATGAAATGTCAGTCCTGGAAATAGGACACATTCGAAATGTCAACCAGTCCGGTTTGTTTTCACTGATTTGTGTCAACTAAATTAGTCAAAGTTGTCTGGACTTTTCCTTGTTTGTTTGTTTGTTGGTTGGTTTTTTTAAAAAACAAATTATTTTCAATTGCTGATTTGAATTATTTCCATCCTGTAAAAGTTGTTTAAGAGATCAGATATTTGCAGTAACTAAGATTGTTTTTCTTGAAAGGGGTAAAAAAAAATGTATATCCCATCATCCTAAAGGTGATCCACATTTTTTCCCCTCTCTCCTGAGGATGGCAGTGTTATTCCACAGACTCTCCTCTGGGGTCAAACTGTCACCCAGTCTCTTTCTGTTTTGACCACAGTTTGATGGTTACCAGCTTAGGGTGCCATCTGATAGGCTGGAGGGTTTTACATATTGCTGACTTGCTGTCATCAAGTCATTTGACTTTAATACCTGTGAGCCAATGTGTGCATAGACTATTTTCAAAGGAAATAGGTCATATTTCAAATTGAACAATTTGTAGAGAAATCATCAGAGCACTGAAGGTCTGCATCTGCGCACCAGGACCAACCTGCTGCATGGCTGCTGACCAAACAGTGGCTGTTAATAGCCTCTTTTTATCACAGCGCATCATCTAATTGACTACGCAAGCAGTTGGTGGAGGAGGGTCTCTTGAAGAGACGAGCAAATTACACTATGTGGGACAGTTATGCATTCCAAACCTCCCTTTATCCAAGAAGTATGTTGGCTAGGGTTCAAGAACTGCCCGGCTAAACCCTGTGTCCTATTTACCAATCATTAAAACGAGTTCTGTTCAATTGGCTCTCAGGATCTTGTGACCATTCAAAATCACTTCTGGAAGGTGGAACCCTCTTGTGTGAACAGTGAACCAAACATCACCACAGTGAACCAATACAATGACGACTAACCTGGAGGAGATGACTTTACACCAAAAGAGTATTTATTCCTGGTTTTTCACTCTTCCTCAAAAGTGCAGGTAGTGTAGTACAGTTTGCACAAGACATTTTTCAGAACATTTAACACATCTGAATAAACTTCACAGTAAACAATGTGTTCCATGTTGAGAAATAATTCGCAGGCAACTCATAAATAAGGTATAAAAAATATTCTTTCAGCCGATGATTACTGAATCTTGTGGGGAGTTTGCAGTTCCATGAAAAGAAGTGGATCTTGTTCGATGGAAATTTATTGCTTTACAAGCTCAACGAACTCTGTGAAAGTAGAACGAAACTGCAGTTAGTGGTGAACAAAATGTATTCAGACTCTTATATCATGATGATGTCAAATATTTAGACCCACTCCACCAGGACTTATAGTCCGTGCATATGAATGGTGGGTCAATGTGGATTTGGAATATTGAAGTATTGGAATTCATCTGTTTTATTCTGCATTCAAAGATATACATATGATATGATATGATGCAGATAAATGATATGGAAAAAAGTTGTCTCACCATCGACTCCGATCTTGCCATCACCATCACTGTCACCGGCGGAGAGGAATCCATTGGTCTCCTTGTCAGTGAGTGCTCTGGCAGTGGCAGAGAAGTTCTGCAGGAACAGCCTGAAAGATGGGAGAAACAGCAGGAGGTAAAAGGATGAACGTCTCAGATTGTATCATTCATGGAGAAGATTGAGAATCCTCTCTGCAGTCATTTTAATGTGCTGCATGTTTTGATGCTGCAGAGGCATTTCTCGAGGGTCTTACTTCAGCTCCTCCTCCTCAATGTAGCCGCTGTTATCCTGGTCAATGGTGGCGAAGGCCTTCTTGACATCTTCTAAGCTCTTGCCGGACAGACCGCATGCCTTGAAGAACTTCTTGTGGTCGAAGGAGTCAGCAGCTGAGAAACACATGTCCAAAACATTAGCACCATCAGATATCGGCGTCACATGTCACCTGACCTCAGTCTTGATGTAATGTGAGTTTAAACTGGCAGCTTATATGACACATTCTCAAGCGTTCAGTAGTCATCTCGATTTGAGCCGACTGTCTTTTTTATTAATCAACTCCGCTTTAATAAAAATAAATAGAATGAAGGAATGCGTGTGTTCCATTCAGTGTAAGACTATGCTAGATGAAGATAATGGAGCTCACCTGAGCAGCCATCCAGAGCTGCTTTCACCTCGGCTTCTTTGAGACCAGCGAAGGACATTTTTTTTATCTGAGAGAGAAGAGGATACAAGGCTCAGGGTAAATGTAAAGCATCACAACTCAACCAAAGCAATAATCATGATATAACACACGCCAAACTTCTCCAAGACTGTCCTATATGTATTTTTAATCATCATCTATCAACAAAGTTCAAAGCGGTGGACTTAATAGTGGTCCATTATCCAAATATTAACCTCCAAGTATCCCTCCACTAGAGAATGAAAGGTCAATCATTATTTACACCCTATAATAAAGTCCAAATTCCATTTCAAATGTCCATCTGTTGCATTTTGTCACTCGTTTCATTCCACTAATTAAATTGCTTTAATTTTGCAGCGGCTGACTCTCAGCATCAGAGCTGAAGATTCTCTTTGCCTCTCCCAGGCCTGACTCTGTTTATCCCACTAAGAAGAAGATGCTCCCTCTGAGAGGCCACATCACACAACACGAGTCACTGCCAAAAACACTCAAGCGGTGAGGACACCGCAGTCAGGTCAAACGCGTGGGTTTTTTTTGTTTTTTTTTCATCCTGTCACAAGAGATCATGCGTAATTGCGCAATTATCATCCACAAAGGCTGATCCTTCGAAATGAAATGGCCACATTGGCCTCCTTCGTCCTGTGGTCCCGAGTGGATGTTGGCTACGTTGGTTCCATTTTCCCCCTACAATTATAGTCCATGGCATCTCCTCCTGGTCTGACTCCCTTCCTTCCCAGTGCAATCTGCGGGCTTTTGCGGGCGCATTTCCCACTCACCTTTGAGCTGCGTTGAGGGGAGTGAAAACCAAGGCGGACTCGATTGAATGCCTCAAGCCCCTTTCCCTCGCTCTTATATAGCCCCGAGCAACACCATTTACAGAGCTTTGCGTCTCAGTATCAGGTACCAAGATGCGTGGGTTTCGAAAAAATGTGTCCAGTAGTCCGGATCTATTTTTAGGTGAACAAATGAGGATGGCACCATGTGTGAGGAGGCCTATAGCTAGACGCGTGGAAATCCGAGCAGGGCCGTCGCCCGCTGACTTCAAGGAAGGCTCATGATTAATAACCAACGCTCGAAGATGCTGATTACACCTCAGAGTATTTATGATTTGAATGAACGTGGGTGGGAGAATCTCCTTCTTTGGTTTGTGAGAAAAACCTGGTGCCAAATGTCACATGCACGCGCCTTGAGGCAACTCCAAGATGCTGATTATTTTTGAAATGCAGTTAGTTGCTGAATGCTGGTGACAAGGGACTTTTTTTTTGTAATTCGTAACATAACCACAATAAAATGGTCACACAGGCGTTAAATCCAAAATAAACAGCGTTTTTTCAAATTCAGGTTTCTGAACTCACAATTTCGTTAGATCTCACCACACACACAACACAGACATCATATTCGGTGAACTACGTTCATTTTAAATGCTGAATATGGTTTTGTCTGATTTATTTATTTTATTGCTGCTGTTTTTTCTAAGGGTACATGAATACGATTCTCAGAATGTTCGTAATGCATGTTTAATGTGGAAAAAAGTATAAAAACTCCATTATTATTCATTTAATCACTACTTCTGATTAAAATCTTTTTAAAGTATTTGACTGTATGTTCCTATTAATTATTGATTATTGATTCAACTAAACTTAATTATTTATTCATTTCCTCGTACATGATTCATTTGTCCAAATTGTTAAGTGTTTTGCTCGTATTTGTATAAACTGTTCATGCAAATTGCCCCAGTTGGGATTAATAAATCTGTATGATGATGATGATGATTATTATTATCGATATTAACAAAAACAAATGAGCCAATAAAATAAGTCCGTATTAACAAATAGAAACCTGAGAGGAATAACTTACTTTTATAATAATAACAGAACATGAATATTGTATATTCATGAGTAACAATCATATTGATAATTAGAAAATCACTATATTCAAAAGATGAAATCATATGTTATGAAGTAATAATAATCTGATCCTACATTTTTTTCTCAAATGCGATTTAGTTAAATCATAGTAATTTAACTTTGTAAACTGAAAGCTTTGGAACCCAGATCTGTATTTGGAGCTGCATGAAAGTTTGTAATCCCCGCTTTACCTCCTGAATTACTGCATGAATACAAAATAAATTTAAAAAAAACAAATATGAAGCTTCCCATTCCCAACCAGGGCTACGAAATAACTTAAACATAATTTTTGTTTGAACTAATGGTCACTTCTCTCATCAGCCTGGAAGAGTTTTGACCCATCCCTCTTACGAAAAACCTCAGTGATGTTGGTAACCCAGTCACTGGGAATGCAGGAGCAAGCAGAAACTTGGCGGCGGTCCTACACCCGTATTGAGCGGGTAGAGTCAGAAAATACAACCACCTAAAACCTGTTCCAGTTAAAAAGAAAAAAAATGATGTGTGAGCCTGGGAAGCAGACGAAAAAAGAAAAACTTAGTGATGTTCATCACGATTTTTCCCGAATATGTCTGTTTGTCTAAACTTTCCATTATGTTATTAATCTCTGATGAAGACTCGTTTATGTGTTGGGACATTGGTAATTGCTTCATCACTCTTCACTAGAGGTAACCCAGGGCAGCAAAGGTCCCTCTTGAAGAGGAAGACTTTACCTCGGCTATCCTACTGCACAGACCATTCTTGCTCTAGATTTCACAGAGTCCTGTCGTGCCCAACTATTTGGTTGAGCTCATTTGGAGTCTCTATTTCTGAGGGGAAAATACAACCAAAAAAAAGTCTTAGTTTTTTAAAAACATGCTTTACCTAAAAGATGAACTAATTTATTTGTAATTGACTATTTCCATGGAATACAGAATGTCATCATAATATAATAATATAGTAGTTATAAATAGTATTAATTTTTTTCTTGGTGGGGACATTAAATGTTTTTTTTCCTGTTTTTTTTTTGTGTCTTCTCAATTTATACACCTTGCTTTTAGTGTAATTTTGTAAGACGACCACTCCTGCAGACTGTAACAATGGTGTTTCCTTTATTCTAAATTAATTCCATTCATCCATTTCCTATAACGCTTATCATTTGCAGGATTTTAGGCATGCTACCCCAACTGATATTAGCGTGGTACAACCTGAGCAGATTACCAGTTTCCTCACGGAGGCCCAGACATAAAGAGACAACCAACCATTCAAGCATCTATGGACACTTTAACACTTTGAATGGAGGAAAAGGAGACATCACATACTTGCCCCCAGTGGTTGTTTGGCTCAAAAAACAAGTGTAGTTATTGTATTATTAATAAAACTTAGTCTATCGGACTTGAAGAGAGTCTGAAATAGTCTGATTTTCTGTTATATTTATGCAGAAATACAGAAAAGGGTTCACGACTATTAGCAGATCCATGATTATAGAAACATGCCTCTCACTGTTAGAATCTTTTGGGCCTGTTTTCTGTGGAATCAGTTAAAACTTCACAATATAATTCATTTACGATATAGTTCTATCATAAATAATACAAGGACATTAGACATGTGATATCTGTTGGTCCCTGTAAATGAAAGAAAATAATTGGAATTCCATATTTTTACCTGAAGAAATGTAGTTGTGCAGCCCAAAGGGGTACATCATGTGCTCCCACTCACACAGACACACACACACGCACACACACACACACACACACACACGCACACCAGCATAGTCTCTTTATTCTACATTCAATATGATTTGAAAAGGCTCTTATGCTTTTCTTGTTAGTGGTGTCTAGATGTTCTGTATAACTGCTCTGCTCAGTGATGCAGGGATTCAACTAAGGATTAAGTGAATTTAAACCTGCTTAAATGTTGAACCATACACCTTGCCATAGAATAAAACCAGACACATATTTTACATATATTTGTTTATTTATTCCAGGTACCTAATTGACAAAACATATTTAACTAATATCCAGCATGAGCTCTCGATCCTTCAAACATCTAATGCCTTATTGGATCATATCAACAGGGACAGCAACGGGCAGGTAAAAATGATCTAAGGTTTCTAAGTATCAGATCATGTGGACTGTCAGTTCTTCCACAGGATATTCAAGATGGGGCTCAACAGCTGCAGGTATGTTTATTTATTCATTTATTTCAGGATATCACAGAAGTCTGTGGAGGAGAAAAAGAAACAGTGGGTTCAGTGAGATATCCTTATTATGAACAACAATGTTCTCCAGGCAAGTTATCAGTGTCACAAATCATTATGGTTAAGCAAGAAAACAACAAAAAATATATGTTTACTGTCAGTGAACTGTTATAGTGTTTTTGAGTATATGTTTTGTTTTTTTATTTAAGTAAATGACGTAAATGAGTAAATTGTAAATGACGGCTCCTATCTACAGATGACTCCTTTTCTAATCTGCTGATCTCCTCAATGGTTTTTCTTGTGCCCACCTTTCAACCCAATCCTGCCATCAACATCCTTATCTCCTACAGACATCAGCATCTTTGTCTCAGCATCATTCAGCTCCCTGGCCTCCGGAGCAAAACTCTGTAGAAACCACCTGCACAAAAGCCATCAGGGAGAAGTTCATCCTTGCCTCATCGTACACTTTATCTTCACTGATGGCATGTTTTTCCCCTCTAGGGCTTTCTGAACCATCCTGCTCCTCCTGCCATCCATCACTCACTCACTTACAAGTCCTCGATCCATGTATTAATGAATTTATTCACAGCCGAGACTCTGCCTCATTCATAAAGTGACATCTGCCTGAGGGCCATTATAAGGGTACTTAGTGTATACATGTAACAGACACATGCAGAATATCCTTACTTGAGCTCCTCCTCTTCAATAAATCCACTCGTGTCTTGGTCCAGAACTGTAAACACCTTTTTCCCATCTGCCTCAGATAATCCGGTCAGTCCCACTTGTGCAAAAAACGACTTGAACCCAAATGTGCCTGGGGCTACAGAGGCAGAGAAGGAGCGAGAGAGAGTGTGTGAGGGAGACTGCGGGAGTGAAAGAGAGATGAAGAGAGCAAACCAAAGAGATGGCAAATGTGGGAAAGAGAGGTCACAATCCCAGACTGACATGAAAGCAAGAATGGTGAATGGCTGAATAGAGATGTCCCATTTATTCATCCGCTCAGATGATTTTCAATCTTCAACAGATGACATTTTGCAATATATACCCTGTAGCGCATCACTGTCACTGTATACCATTTTTAAGATACGTCATTATGTCATTGAAACAGTCATAACACACTGAATAACCCCACCCTTATTCAACCCTAAATGTTTCAGGACTTTTATTTATCAAGCCATTCAGAAAGGAAATTCTGATTAAGGATGAGTTAGAAGATGTGCAATCTGATCTAAAGATGAATAATCATAGAAAATTGGGTGGATGGATTTGAATTCGTCAAGGTCAGGATAATCCTTGGAGATTGAAAAACAGCAAGCAACCTTCTGTTTTTGAGCTTTGAAGATGTTTCACCTCTCATCCAAGAGGGAAACATCTTCAAGTCCACCAGTTGTTTTTGTTTTTTTGTTCATTTTAAATACTTCTCAGTCATCCATACTTTCATTGGACAATTCATTTTCTCCATCATTTCTTACAATAATGTCCAATAAGGAATGGCTGATACTGCTAAGTTTGTCAACATTGGGGGGTTTCGTGAATATAGGGCAGAAAAGCGCTGACATTTGACTTTCATCAGAGTGGTTTGTGCATGTGTTCCGCTTGTCAGGCAGACATAATTAGTAGAGATTAATTATTAAGAGCATAGGGATACAAGGGAGGTATAGGTTGTATGATGCTAAACATAAACACTTTAGTATCTGGGTGGTACCTACTCGGCTTCCTGGTTACCTGCAGGCTTCCTGTTCTTACTGTGAACAACACATTACACGGGTATCCCTCACAAAAGAATGTATAACAATCTCTCTCACCCTCTGCCAGTCTCTGACTAAGATTTGAGTGGGTGTACTGTAAAAGTATGTGATTGTGTTTGAACAATGGATGTTCATGAAAGTAAAAGTGTTAACACCATCGTGTAAAAATCTTACTGTTAGAAGAATGAATTTTAAATGTGATTTGGATAAAATCAACAACGGACTAGCGTCACTATTTTGTGAAATTACCAAAGTAAGAGTGTTTATCATGCAAAATCATGTTTCCGCTGAATGCTGCATTTAAACCAGTCGATCCTGTCCTCTCAAATGTGGTGACAGTATAAACATACGGAAAATTGTCATCATAAGACTTTCATTATGAGAAACCTCAGAAAGTGCATTCAAGTGCAGTGCTTCATTAAATGCACTTTCTGCCACTGTGTGCGGTGCTTTCTAACTCACTCTGACAAGCCTGGACTGCCGCCTTGATGTCCTCATCGCTCAGCATCCCTATAAATGCCACGGTCCTCTGGAGCTGCCTGAGGGATGCAAACACACATGCAAGGAGGAAATCTGAACTGACAGTAAATTAAACTGGTGAGTTAGTGTTTTCTGCTGTGAGGTAGCAGTCTCTGTCAGATAAGATCAAGGATACATTCCTCTGGGCATTCCTCAGGTATGTCAGAGCTGTCAAAAACACACAGTTCTCAGTACTAGTTTTTGCCAGTAGGACTAAGCCATTCTGAGATGATGGTCTGTGAGCATTTGCCCCCAAATGAATGGGTGGAAATGCATTTGTTTTATTTCTCAGAGAGACAAACAGATAGATTCTAACATATGGCATGGCATAAATTAAAATAGACTTGGATGATAAACCAAGCTTTCACACAATGGAAGAATTTTCTTCCCCATGTAAAAAGTAGTTAAACAGAATGGTTGGACAACCCATTTTTATTTTCATAATTTGAAGCAATAGTACTGCACCAAATTCCCACCTAAACTTCAAAAATAATGGTACTCACCGTGCTCTAAGCCTCTGATGTGCAGATCTGTGCCTATGAGATACTCTTGCAGCTTTGTGATCGTGAGTGCAAGAAGCAACCTGACGTATTTGTCCTCAAACACAAGGAGATTTCTCTCACGCACCACAGAATGCCTCCTCCTCCTTCTTCAGCTTATCAGAGCAGATAATTCTCTCACTCACAATGTTTTGCAAACACAATCAAAAAAAACCCCTCAATATAACAACTTGATTAATGTACCACATTTCACCAGGGCATTTTTTTTTATGACTAAAGCATCATATAGCTCACATGTAAGAAAAACTGTGAATACATAGTTGTGCAACTGTCATTTTGTAAGGTCAGTTCATATTGGAAATGGGAACGCCAAATTGTGTTTTTTTAACAGGTTTACACAGAGAATTACAATAATTTAATGAACTTTTAAGAGGCTTAATTTACAGCCTATAAAGACCCATCAGGGGAAAGTTTTTATTTTCTTGAAACAAAATAATACTTTAGTGTACAAATAATTAAACTGCTCACAAGTCATTATGTGTGTGGACATGAGGAAAAGATATTGTATCCACAGATAATATCTAGTTCTCACAAGATAATGGGTTGCGTGAAAAAGATTTTAAAAAATAAGCCATTTGGGGAATTTATGGACTAATCTCAATGTATGTGTTATAAGGAGATAATTATCTTGAGCATAAAAGCATTAGCTCGGAGGAGCACCACGTTTTGTCGAACAAGATCAATAAATGTATACATTTATACATTAAGAACCACTTTTCATGTTGTCAACTATTTGTTGAAAGTCATTAGAATAACATTTAGTCAGAAATCAAATGAAAGGCATTGAGAGGTAGTGAAGCTAGTGGGATTAAATGGTTGATTTAAATTGATTGATTTACATTGAAATGCCTTATTTAATTATGTTCAATGCAGAATTTGTCAATATAGGGGAAGTTCAATCAACCTGGTCATCTTTTAGATGATGCTGGTTAGTTTATGGTTGGATATATTTAACGTGAACCGTAAATCACATGGTTGGCGAGTGACTGGTTTGTAATAGAAATCTGCCTCCTCCTGTGATACAAAAGTCTAGAGTTGACTGATAATAAAACCCAAAGACTATTGGCTCCAGGAAGTAATGCCACAGGTATACTTTACAGTGATTGGCTATGGTTCGTGTCCGTCTTACGGCTCATTTAGTGATGTGACGTATTACAGGAACATGGCGCTGTGGGTGAAAGGTGCTTCACGGTAGTCAAGGCTATTGATTAACTTACCTCAGCTATGTTCATTTACTGAGCAGTACGCTACATACTCAAAATATGATAGCCTGTAAGGGACCTGGCCGCTCTTTCTCTCTATATGGACAAACTCTACATTTCGTTGCGGTGTTTGCTATCGTCAGCTGAAACTGTTAGCATTAACATGCTAGCTGAGGCTAGGTATCGGTCTAATAGCTACTCGCTAACGTTAAATAGAACGAAAATATGCATCTTTATGTAGCTTACATTTGCGTTAAACTCATTATCAATGACTAAAACGCTACATTTAGCATCAATTCAGACATTCACTGACTAGGACGACGATTCCCATTAGCTAACATTTTGTTAGCTAAACTAGGAGGATGAAAAGCCGCCATGGATGTGTTTTGTTGCTGGCCGGTTGGATTTTCCTGTCGGCGTTATGTCTCTCTGAAGGTGCCCCTCTTCTGTATCCTCACAAACCAGGTGAGACAACTGGCTGCAAGCTGATAAATAACCAGACGAATTACTTCCATGCTACTTCTATCCGTCCAGCTGTTCGGTACAGATGTTGTTTAACTATTTTTTTTTTACTGGGGTGCGTTAGCTGATGCTAAGTAGCAACAGCTACCGTACCTCACAGTTTAACAACACATCCACCTGTCTGGATTTCCTGCTAACTAGTGAATTGTCTTTGGACACTTTTACTTCCTGACTTCATGTTTACATGGTAATAAATACTTTCTCTTTCTATACCGCCTCGTAAATACTTTAATAGTTTTTAAAATGTATTGCTGTATTTATTATACCTTTTATTGTGAGTTTTTGTTATGTTTGACTGATTTATCATTTCTCTCACCAAAGCCACGTTCACCTGTGGGGGAAAATCTTTCATATTATAACTTTCATCACCTATTTGGAAGTCTGGTAAACCCAAGGATTAAATTCCCTTCCATTCCTCTAAAGTACTCATTAGTATAGTTCAGCTTCGTTGAGATTCAAATTTAACTCGGATCAGTGTCCGGGCAGTAATAATATACATGAGTTGTTATAGTACCACACTATTTTAACTGTTTGCACAGAGATATACAACCTTTCAGTTGGGTTGGTCCGGTCTTTGACATTTACACAAGTTTATGGTACATTGGAGTTGAAAGATGTTTTCCTACCACCATGAAACCAATCTCATTGTTTTGAACTGGAGGTCGAATATCTTTTTTGCTTTTTGATTATAGTGTCATGGGACTTTTCTTACTTCACAGGTTTTGATATGGATATGATCATTTGACTCCTTAAGGATGAGTGGAAATGTATTCAAAAGCATTATATATTGCCATATACGACGGCAATTATAGCAACTACACTAGACATAAAAGATTGTTATTGGGGACGGAATTACAGAAACACGTGAATTTAGGAAATAATTGAGGAAAATCAAATCACCCTCAGCTGTCGGATAGGATACTCGTTTAAAGTGCATAAATAGTTTTCTAGAGCTTTATGAAGGAAACATTTTATTTGTAAGCTGCAGCTTCTCAAAGACGGACATTTATTTGTTTTCCATTAATTTCAACACGTTATAGATGGAATGCAATTGTTTTTATTGTATACAAGACAAATCTAGACATTTTGATGGATACAAAATGGTTAACTCGATTTCAACATTTGTTGCAATCCTAATGGTGAGGAAGCCACACATAATCTGTGCAAGATATGCCTGTTTCATTGTTCTCAATCTGATTTCACCCCTCCTGTCAGAGCCAGCCTTTTGGTTAATGTTGCCTATCTTGGTAAATGTAATGTGTTTTCTTGTGGAGAATGGTTGCATTTTGAAATATTCTTTGATGGTCGCTAATGTATAACCGTAATGCATTCCAAGCTTATCAGCATCTGTCAATGATTAGCATCAGGTAATGTTTTCTTAATTATTGTACAGCATACAGGAAAGTCATATTGCAATATGAAAGTTTAATTTTATGCTTTTATCACATAGCCACCCTTTATTTGCCCTAATTCCCCAGTCTTAATTTGCCAGTACATACCACAGATGTTATAAAGTTTAAGAGTTTGATTTTAGCTTTGGGTCTGATGTTAAAGTATAACAAGGTCACTTGCAAAGCCAGTCTTCAGTCAGGTGATAGAGCCATTTATGTGTAGTCTGTATATTGAGTTGGACATTGTCCTTAATATTCCACCACATTGCTTTTAGATTCAGTGACAACCAGTCCATGTAGGGAATGCTGCCTTTACAAACCAGCATTTCCTGTCCTTTATGTTGTCCTTGTCCAGTTACTTGGGTAACTTTCACACCAGAGCTGTTTGTTCCGCTTTCAACGAACCAGGGTTCATTTCCTTGGATAGTCCGGTATGTTTGAGGTGGCGTGAATACTCATTCGAATTCT
Organism: Lophius piscatorius; assembly: GCA_009660295.1. Lineage (NCBI taxonomy): Eukaryota > Metazoa > Chordata > Actinopteri > Lophiiformes > Lophiidae > Lophius > Lophius piscatorius. The sequence goes on along the minus strand of VRLP01002046.1, from coordinate 77,666 downwards.
GGTGTGGACCAAACAAGCAAACTCTGTCCCTGACGCACCTCTGTCACAGTCTTTGCCTCACAGACACACAGGGGTTTTGATAGGCAGGGCAGGGGTTCTAGTGGTTTGAAAGACGGACAGGCAGGCAAGTGGAGATAATGGATGAGATCACTGGACGCAAGCCCACTTGCTGGAACTCTTAACCCCTACAGCGCAGCATGATGCAGCGCTTTCCTTCGGGTCTGACATCTACCCCATGTACCCAAACCTCCTGTGTCTCCCATACATGCCTCATTGGTGGGTACGTAACGTCCTGGAGTCGGGTGTCAAACCAAACATCATATGATCATTGGACACTCGGCTCGTGTGTTGATCAAGAATTCAGCAAGCTGCGATAACTAATCTAAATTGCAGGATAACTTGATGATGGACATTTCTTGAACACCAGTTCGCTACAGTATTTAATTATATCCACCGCAGCTGTCATAATTTAACTGGGAAGGAAGCAGACAAAGCAGCAGAGGAAACAATTACTATGAATACCATACCCAAATCACTGAGATGCCCATTCGCACGGGACTAAATGATGACCTGTCCTCTGTATTTGATTAAATTTCGTAGGTAATTTGCATTGGAATTTATACTTTACAAATTACAGGCATGGTGCATTTGCACTGGATTAATATCACAGACGTCCTCGGTAATTATTACAAATGACCACAAAAAGGGACGGATTTTGGAATATAGGGGGTTGATCAGACTATTGAGTATGCTTTGTTGTTTTTAGAATGTAAACACTGCATATTTATGGTTAGAAATAACTGAACAAAACTTGCAATGGTACTGATAAAGGCACCCAAAATAATTGGCTACATCAGATATCTGGGCTCCTCATTTGATCTAGCAGGCTTATTGCATCATATTTTGGCAGAATACATCCACCAGAAAATTCCATACTTAACGCTGCACGTAGGTGACGGTACAGACATCTACCATTGGATACACTATGGGTGGAAATTTGCAATAAATGGATCAATTCCCCCTCTGAAGAATGCCGACATAAATATAGTGGAACTGGACTAAGACTAGGCAGCTCCCTACTGGATAAGTGCCCAAAAACAGTTGAGTCATTTTTTAGATCCCATAAAGTCATAAAATAGAACTATGACTACTAGAAGGCCTAACTGAGGGGAACTGATCCCTCCCATTTCTGTAACCTTCAGTAGCTTATACAAAACTCTGCCAGGCTTATCACGTCTTCTAATGTCAAAGTTGAATTACAAGCTAGTAATCTTTTAATTTAACTTTTGTATGGATGGATCCATTTAGTCTTAAAGTCTTCTCAGAAAATCTTAACTGATTTTCATCTTTAGCATGGAGAAGTTGTTTGTGAAAGGCATTGTTTCGTAATTAGTGAAAATTAGTAGAAATTCAGTGTTTGAATGTTTTTGACCATTCACAGTGGGCATAATCACAATATCATAATAATAATGTATACATAATTTATTACAATAAATTTTTTAGTCACAAGTACATGTTATACACAGTATAATATTGTGCAATTTATTTTAGTCTTGTATACTTTGGTTGTGTCTGTATCATTGTCTTCTTTTAATTTGTCTATTTAATTTGCGCCGATCAGAGGTAGCACTCCTAATCTAGTTAACTTACATTTTTACAATGACAATAATTGCTTCCACTTCAAATGTATTCTCGGATTTTGACCCATCCCCGAGGCGCAGTAAGCATCCCCATTGAGGCCCCTAGGGAGTTGAGGATTCAGGGTCTTGCTCAAGGACCAATGGCATGTAGCGTCAATGTCGGGGATCAAACCCCCAATCTTCTGATGTGAGACAAATGCTCTTTTTCTGTGTGGTGTTGCTTTTGTTCCCTCCAAGTAATCCGTCTTCCTGCCGTGGTCCAAATAATGCAATATAGGTGAATGATGAGCTGTGTGTATGAATACGAGTGTGAGTGGTTGTTTGTCTCTTTATATTGGCCCTGTGATGAGCTGGTAAATTGTCCATTGTGTACCCCATCTTTTGCCCAGTTTGAGCTGGGATGGGCTCCAGCCCACCGCCTCCATGACCAGCATAAGCGGTTACAGACAATGGATGATCACAGGATATCATTAATTACTTATCCTTAACGCTATATTTGCTGTGCTGTCTTTGACGGCGCCTGATCCTGATTTGTAAAAATTAACTTGACCTTTCATGTAGTGAAAACAATCTTCAGTTAGATATTTACAGGGCCTTCCAGAATTATTGGCACACTCACAAAAATTACTAAAATGAGATGCAACAAACTCTTTGTCTATACCCATGAACTTTAATTTGAGTAAAAAACAAAAACCTTTTATTCAAGTAACAAAAAAACCCCTACATTACATTCTTAACACAAAACACATATTTTTTGTGTTAAAAATATGTTTTTTCTCTAAAACATGTCAGTTATTTTTTATTATACAGTTATTTGACCCCCGAGGAAATCCTGTGATTAATAACTGAAGCATATTTACATTCTTATTTTATATTTTTAGGTCCATCTGTTTGACTAGGAACTCTGAAGTGGTGAACAATGATTTCCTTTTTTACAGTGGTATGAATATGAGGGTGTAATTCTCTTTGACATTCTTCAAAAGAGGAAAAATAAGAGAACACTGCAATGACGTGTAAATAAAAGTTGTAGTGCTGCAGAAATCTGGCATGGATACAAGAAAATCTCTTAAAATTGGAGTTTCAGCTGTTCGATCAATAATAAAGAAGTTTAAAGAGACGGGGGATGTAGAAAAATGAGCCTGCAGACTGACCCTACGAAACGGTGGGCAGGATGTTTCAACTGGCAAAAGATTATCCAAGGATTACAGCCAGAGAATAAACAGCACTTGGACTTTCATATTGAACATGGTCAAAGGCAATGGTGTGGTATAGCAAGAAAGCACGCCTTAGAGAGAAGCACCGCATACCCACTATGAAGTATGGTGGTGAATCTGATGCTGTGCTGCTCTTTTTTTCCAAAAGCACTGTACATCTTGTTAAAATAAATGGTAAAATGGATTCCATCAAATACCAGTAGTAAAGATGTAAATATTGGATGAAAACCTAAAAGCCTCTGTTAGGAAACATACAAGTGGGCTGCAGTTTGACCTTGACCTCACAATCTGAAAGGGTTGGACAGATTCTATATGGGGGAATAGCCTCGATGTGTTGTCAAATCTCATTACGTACTACAGAGAGATAGTCAGGGCTGTTACTGGGGCAATAGGGGCCTGCAAAAATATATTGAAAGCAGGGAGCCAATAATTGTGGCACACATGTTTTAGAGGAAAACATTTGTTTTATTTTAAAAAAGTTTTTAAGAAGTTAATTTTCTGTTTAAAAATCGTGGGTATAGACAAATACATTTTTTGCACTTCATTTTATTCATATTCCTTAAGGGTGGCCATAATTCTTGAGGATACTGTATGTATGGCAGCTTTCGGGTCATGGTTTTAGTGTATTTTCAGTAAGTTGAGGAAAGTAAATAAGGAAACTGAAGGCACTTGGAAATTTGTCATGAAACAAGAGACCCGATGAGGCAATTCTGTTAATTTTTAATGGTGATAGACTGATCTAAAGAGGTAGAACTAGCTGGATAAACAGCTTTTGCAACTGAAAATATCTGACTTGTAATAATATTGCTGCTCAGTCTGTTCATAGACATGCTTCAGCTCCCGTACATTCTCACTAAAGGTTAGTTTCAAGCAAAGATTTTTGAAATCTCCAACATACATTTTATCCTTGTACATTACAAAAATGGTTGTTTGTATGGCTGCAACGAATAATAGACGTAATTGACAAAAATCGATTATGATATTGTCGACTAATTTAATAGTCGATTAATAGGTGACGTCATCGGACACTGCCTCTGACACCGAGTAATAAGAAGCAAGTAAACCGTTGCAACAGAAAACATCCAAGGTGTGGGAGCATTTCTCCCTCAACACAGCCAAAAATGTAAACAGCAAAATTTTCAAAGATGACCGGTCCTGGCGTGGAGCACGTCAGTAATGCTGGAGCATTTGAATCGGCGACACGTTGGCTCTGTAGACAACGAAGACTGGTCTCTGTTAGCTAGTTAGCTAAATGTTAAAATGCATGTACTTAATGCTTCTGTTGACTTTAACATGGCTTTTGAAATGTAGTGAATGTTAATGAGATCGAGAGTACCAAATAACTATTATAATAATAATAATAATAATAATAATACATTTAATTTATAACTCACTTTACATTTGGATCGAATCTAAAAGTCACGATGATGCTGTTCCAATACAAAATGTGCCCAAATGTTAAAACCATACACGTTGCATTGCTCAAGGAGACGTTTCACATTACTGCTTAAAGTGCGTTACCGAGTATGCGTGTCCAATTTGGGCTGAAACCAACTTGCAAATGAATTAACCTAATGTAGTTGTTGACCACAGAGTGCACAAAGCACTGACTGTTTTCTTTTTCTACCCTTGTTTATTTTCCTAAATTTACAGGGATGTTTGATTTGATTACAGAGAAACTGCTGTATTTATATATATATAATTTTACATTATTTATTTATACTTTTTATTTACCTTTTGTATCAGCAGTGACGTGATGCACGTTGAGAAGAATAAAATTCCCTTTCAGCAAATATACTGTTGGTATAGTAACCTGTTAACAGTCTGTTATAATAGCATGGAAGGTAATCAAAATAATTTTTGGAAAGAAAAAATGATCCGATTGATCGTTTCAATTATCGATAGATTAATCGACTATCAAAATATCATTAGTTGCAGCCCTAGTTGTTAGTCAATGTCAACTGTTAATCTCATGATAGCAGTGCATAAATTTGTTGAAGAATGGGATACCTGTGGTAAGCATCACATGACCACCGTATTTTGTGCATGTGGAATCCATCATCCCTTTTTGAGACCTATTCCAGAAATAAAGAAACAAGGCATGTTTATTTTTTTTTGGAATAGGCATGCTCTTGTCTAATGTAGCTGTTTAGTTTAGATCTGACCTTAGTTTACTTTCTAATTTACTACACAATGAGTCCTTTCTCTTCGTCCTATAGGTGCTAATGTGAAAACATGGAACAGCTACAACCAGTAGGCTTGTAGTAAATCTAAAGCCGCTGCTTTCACGTGTCAGGATTTCTTAGTTCATCAGGAGGACACTCAGCAGGTGTTTATTTTCGCTCCAGCAGACAGGATGTACCTGACAAGCTGGACCAGTAGGAGACGGAATAAACTCTGAGGGGAGAAGATTCTCACACAAATTATCATCCCCTTGAGTTTTATTTGGATGAGATTGTGTTTGAATGTATTAAGATGTGACTCTACATAAAAAGATTTTAAAATGTGTAGCTGCCAAGGACTCAGCCTTTGTATATGGGGTTCACCCTACCAGGTGACCTAAGCCCCTAACGCACGGAGACTGGTAACAACAGTTGCAGCTGCCTCAAAAAAACACAGCAAAATGGTCTGATATGCCTGTGGAGTAGGGCTGCATGCACAACTGGCCAATTAATGGAAAACTAACTTGAAACCTGCATATTTTTTGCTTAAAACAAATACTTTCACTTTTAAGAATAGAAAATGTAATGCAAGACACAAAGAGGAATGAATGCTAGATGTGCTATAATATAGGAAGACCATGGTTCTTTTCACTATTCCCATCTAGTGACATCGCTGTGTGATCTGCAACTTAAACCCTATGACTATATTTATGAGCATTGATAGAATATTTTTCAGCGGACGCTATGAAATGCATAAGTTCTGCCTGTACCATTGACATTAAGTTGTTAATGATAATTAGTTAATTACCACTTACTGGTCTCAAATCATAATCTGCTATGTATTGTTTTAGAGCTTAATGTTTGTTGTGTGAAAAGTACTCCATAAAGCCATTGTGATTTTTGCACTAAGGTGGAGATCAGTTGGATTAAAATGGAAAGATTAACGTGTGTGTGTTGGGGAGCACTACTTGAGCAGGGAGGTTGGTGGGGTTGTAAGGCTGCAGAGAGCCATGCCTTTTGGACATGGCTCTCTGCATGCTGGGTTAACAACATCCTCCCCTGCACACACACCTGCTGTCACCGCTGCATAATCAACTGCTCATCAGCCAGTGGGAAGCCCCACTGCTGTCTCCGAAAGGCTAATTAGGGTTTGGAGGGTCCGGTCTAAAGAATCACAGTTATTGCCATCTCTTGTCTACATAAATCACTCCCTCGCCTTCACAGTCTCTCTCTCTCTCTCTCTCTCTCTCTCTCTCTCTCTCTCTCCCCCCCCCTTTCCCCCTGAACTTAACTGGTCATGACAGTAGGCCGCCCACCTGAGTTGGGATCTGATTGAGGTTTCTGCCTGTTAAAAAGGTTTTTCTTTTCTTGCCTCTGTTGCACCGTGTTTGCACATGGGGGATTTGTTTGGTATAAAAAATTCTTAACCTGCTTTGAATCGGAAAACTTTTCGTTTGCTTGCTTTTGTTTTAATCGTCTTTTTTATTGTAATATTTTATTGTAGAAAATGCAACATCATACATCGAAACAGTAACAAGAACATAATAGCATTTTCTGTTTTTTCCCCCATGATTATCTTATTTTTGATGCTTTTTTATCTCACTGTAAAGCAATTTAAATTGCCTTGTTTGAATGGCACTATATAAATAAAGTTGCCTTGCCTAAAGTAAAAAAAGTACAGTCTCAAACTGCTATTTTTGGAAGGTGCCTTGAGATTAAAATTTGGTGTAAAATGCACTGCATAAATACAATGAATTTTAATTGATGAATTAGAAACCTTAAAGTATAGCCGATGGACTACCGTGATCTGGATGAATGAGATTCTACAAAAGGACCGCTTATGTGCTTTTTATTGTCAAACACATTTATGTTAATGCTTTAACGGTTTTATCAGGTGCCTTATTTAATTCTTCAAATTCATTTTGAAGAACTACCGATTGTGTTTCAGCAGGGGGTTTGTTTTTTTCCTTTCAGATGCAGGCACAGGTGACACATGGTCTGTGTCTCTGTTCCTGTCTCTGGTGGTGTCCCTGACGGCACTTGTGGCTTTGGTGGTGTTGCTTGTAAACTGTGTGACCTGCTGCAAGGAACGGGAGATCAACTTCAAGGTGAGAGTCTCAAAAGGCAGGTAGCCAGATGGGCACAGGACCACTTATGTCTGATGCGACCCAAACCTAATGAAAAATGTGTGATTATTCAGTATCAGTTGTGAATCATTTTCATTGTAGTGTCAGGGTAATTCTGTTTTTTTTCTTCCTTTTTTTGATTTATTTATTTATTACTTTTTTTGTAGGAGTTTGAGGACCACTTTGACGATGAGATTGACTTCACTCCACCGGCAGAAGACACGCCCTCTATGCAGTCCCCAGCTGAGGTGTACACACTTGCTGTGTCCCCTGTGGCCCTGCCTGGACCCCCACACCTCCATCCTCCTGCTCACATCACAGGTCAGCAAATACACACTCAGAGTAAAGAGTTATACTTTGTGCCAAAACATGTTGAATTTAATAATTGCTTCAAACATATGCACATTTTCATTCCAGCTACTATATTGTACATACCAATGACTCCCTTTTAACCAAATTTTAGTCTGTACAATACACATAAAATGGGATATCTTGCCATTCCATGGCCTGACTGAAACACTGCTTTTGAGGTCTTGCACAAATATATGTCCGTCACCACAGACATTCACTTCTTACGTCCTTCACCACCCTCCAACACCTCTAGCTATTCATAGCTATGTAGCCCTGTTTTCTTCTCAAGTCTAATGCTAGCTCAACATAAGCAAACAATCCCTGTTGATGTTAGCCGCTGTTACCTCTGTTGTAGATTGTGGTTGACAGTGGGCTAAGCGCTAACATACTGGCTGCCAATAGCTCTAGCTAACTTATCTTGCTTAAGTAAAGTTAGTTTAAGTTAAGCAAGCTAAATTAGTGATTAGCTTAGGCTTAGTTTGCCTTTTGTCTGGCACTATTCTATACACAGCGTTTTTACTGTGTGACTCCAAGTGAAAAACAAAAATGGCCACGCCGGTAACAACAAACCACCACTCCAATAACCCACTATGGGAGACCAGGGTTCGAGCCCAGCCCGGTCCTTGAGCAAGAGCCTGAAACCTCAGCTCCCTGGGCGCTTCACAGCGCCCCCCTAATGCTTCCTCAGGAATGGGTTAAATGCAGAGATAAATTTCACAATGTTGTACTTTATGTATGTACTGTGTAACGTGATAAAGAAAGGAAAAATAATGAGGCTTGGGCACTCTTGACCTTGTCGCTGCTTCACCGGTTGTCCTCCCTTAGAGCACCTTTGGTAGGTGCTAAGTACTAACCACTGCAGACTGGAATATCCAACAACCCCTGCAGTTTCCAAACTGCCCTGACCCAAGGCACTTGTTGCTCACAAGTTGCTCAAATCCTTAAGCTCACCAACCTTTTCTACTTCTAACACATTAGAAGTAGTACTCATTGAAGACAACTTATTGGCTATTAAATATTAACCACTGACAGGTGCCAGTGTAATGATATAATATTAATACCTTATGCTTATTATGGATGGAGAAGCCGAACTTCTCCGTCCGGCAAACACACATATGTACATCTAATTTATTCATTCATTGCACAGAGAGACACATTAACGCCTATGGGCAATTCAGGGTCAGGGTCACCAGTTCACCTGGATTAGACTGCATGTTTTTGGACTGTGGGAGGAAGCCGGAGTTCCCGGAGAGAACCCGCACAGATACGGGGAGAACATGCAAACTCCGCACAGAAAGGCCGGCGTAGATGGATTTTGAACCTGCTACTGTCTTGCTGTGAGGCAGCAGCGCTAACGACTGCACCACCGTGCTGCCCCAATAAAATATCTATTATTATATAATATATAATGAGTATTATTCATTTATGAAGGGCTGATTAGTCATCTTCTTGATATCACCAAGAATTAAAAATTCCCAATATCCACACCTCTTAATGCAAACATCTTATGGAATAAAAGTGTTTTGTGACAAACATGGAATGTTCTCAGTCCACATATCGTTATTGTAATATCTTTGTAAAACACATTTTTACAGAATGTACAGAAATTTTGTTTAAATCTATCAATCTGATATTTAGATGAAACTTTTCAATTCCATCACATTTATGAGAAATTGATTTTTCACTTAAAGCTTGATAAATATTCTTTGTTCTTTGGTTTGTTTCACAGAGGGTTCTGCAGGCTTCCAGGTAGCACGTCACAGCTTGAGTTACATCCAAGAGATTGGTAACGGCTGGTTTGGCCAGGTAATACAAGATTTCTTTAAAGTACAACTTTAAGAAGGTTATGTGTAATATTGATTTGATATGTTAATTTAGTTAGCATCATCCGTAGTTTTGCCCATGATTTTATGACTTATCCTGCAAATAGCTAGCCCTATAAATAATTCTCAACTTATCTAACCCATTCTTGAACCTCTTTTTGAGTCTGTTGCCTTTTTTTCCAGTGTTTTTCATAGTCTGTTATCCCTTGACTATTTTAACATGCTTAATGGAATTGTTTCTAACTTGTTAAGGCTAAAGTGTTGTGTATTGTATTAACAGGTACTTCTGAGTGAAATCTATACAGATCCCAGTGGAACTAGGGTGGTGGTGAAGGAGTTGAAAGCCAATTCAAGTGCCAAGGAGCAGAACGATTTCCTACAGCAAGGGGATCCTTACAGGTTAACACCCTAACTCCCTTAACTGATCAATGTTTTTCTCAAATATTTTTTTATTTGTTTGTCAGTAATTCAATAAGATTGATGATAATTCTTTTATTTCCCACGGAGCGGGACATTCTCATTTTAAACATAGACAAAAATAAGTTCATGACAACACAGTAAGGTTAGCAGCTCCTCATGCCTGGTTAAGACCTTATATACATATTCAATTATGATATTATCTTCAGTCTTATGAGAATTCCTAGTAAACACCAGCATCAACAGCTTTCATGTTTTTATGTCTTTATAGAGTGTTGCAGCACCCAAACATCCTCCAATGCCTGGGACAATGTGTTGAGGCCATTCCCTTCTTGCTTGTCTTTGAGTACTGTGAAATGGTGAGTGCTGCTAGTCCAGTTGATATTTAGAAGTACAAAATAAGCAACGATCACCCCTGTAGGAATTGAATGAAGTAGTATTAACCTGCATATTTTGCGATACTGATGGTTTATTAACTACATGCCCCTTCAGTCTGTTTTCACTTAAAAGTATCCATTTATTCTGAAATCTGAGGATTTAGTCTTGCCAGTCTGTTTAGCTCACTGAATCATAGGGTAAGATATTTTTAAAACTGTATAGCAAGCATGTAAAACTGACCCATCCTTCTCACCATCTGGATTGTATGGCCACTGTCTCAGTCCCAAATATATCCCTTCTGTTCACCCTCGCACATTGAAGTGAATCAGACTCCATTATGGCAGCTGATTTATTCACAGTTTCTCAATCTATATTGGGTATACCCTGACTGCTGGGAGCTCCTTCCCCCCTGCATCCTTCCCACTGCCTAAGTCCCATTACTCGCCTAAGCCGGAGACTTCTCACATTCCCACCTTACCCAGTAAAAGAACCGGCTCCATTTACGCTCCTCTGGTGTCACCTCTGGCAGTTGCTGTGTTAGTGCATTTTTATGAGTAGCAACTTGTGTATGATGGAGACTGTTGAGCTCAGTCTAAAACAAGCTAAGCGATTAAGAAATAAACCTATTGGGGCTTTATCTTGGTGTCAAAATGATTAAAGTGAGAGAATCCAAAATGATGCAGACTCTAATGCAATTTAAGCTCCTGTAAATATGACGTATCTCGGGTATGGTAATTCGGCTATTAAGGCTGTTTGTTGTAGTATTCAGTAACATGTTAAAGTCTTTTGAAGTCTGAGGCCATTTTTTTAGCTATGCAAATTATAATAGGCTTGTCTTATTACTGCCTTATATTTTAACTAGGATGACACTCAGGGCGCTTTTATTTATTTATGCCATGGCAGAACCCTTCTTAATGTTTTTGAATAGCTTGTGTGACCCATGCCCCACCACTCCACTAAGTTTCTTGGGAATTGCCTTAGCATTTTTTGTGTGACTACACAAAATGTTAAAAAATGGCCAATCTTGCAGAGTTATGTAGAATTACTGTATAATAACTTCCTGCATCCACATCTCGAATTGAGTGAAATTGAATAAGTGCTTCTCTAGCCCATGCTCGATCCTTCTATGTCAAGTTAAAATCTGTTCTATAATTTCAGCGTGATATTTAACACAACCAAACACAGTTGAGAATGATGTGAAATGTGTCACATCTAGTGATGAAACTACACATACTTATAGCTCCAAACGAACTTCGAGGCATTTTTACAATGAGTTTGTGATTCTTTTCTGTTTTGTCAGATCAGCCCTCTAATAAGAGCAGCTGTTTTCATAGCACTGCTAAAGAGACAGAGTTTATCCCTCAGGAGTTGGTAGAAACCAAAGCAAAGTTAACAGAGAATATTGGACTTGAAACATGAATCCAGATTAATGAAATGCTGCCCCGTAACCTCTGCATATTTGAATAAACAACTGTTTCTCAAAGTTGTGTTCAAAACGTTTCTACAGCATAATGTGGCCTGCAAAAAAGCACATTTCGTTCTTACCACTAGTTTAAAAGAAACGGTTGAATAAAAACCCTTGGAGTGCTTGACAGAGCGTCAACAATTATTCGCTGAGCACAGGCTCTACTTCTCAGTCCTGCATGTGTGCACTGATTAGATGGACGACCCCTGTCATGCCCGGGCAGTGATGGATCTTGTTGTGGTCTGTCTTTGAGGGTATCAAATCCAGGTGCATCTGGAAGAGGGGCTCAGTTCCACCCTCCCGATGTTTGATGCCAGTTAACAAGATGCCCTTTTTATAGTTACCATGAATGAGTTGCCACAACCTTAAAAAATCTAATTTTGGAGGGAAACAGTGGACACATTTTTTAAAGTGCTAGTTATATGTATGTAATGTTAACTCTTTATTGCAGATCTAATTTCTGCTTCTTGAATGATGAGCCATATTCCATTCACTTAAAGTTAAATACAAAATGCGATTTTTGCTGCTCATGTGCCACAAATGCTTTGAGTAACTCCACCGCCACCTTGCCCTCCCAGCGGTCTGACCTGGTAACGTGTCCGGCAACGTCCATTTTGGCTCAAGTTGCCAGACATTGCGTAACTGAGTATTGTCAGCTGCCCAGTCTTGGCCAGTAGCCTTGCATTGTGGTCTTTCCCAGCCAGCTCACAAGATGGAAATGAGTCAAGGTGAATGACTTATCACAAGTGTGTACGAGTCATTAAGGAAGATTACAGGATGAGAACTGGGTCTTGTGTGATGAAGGCGATAATGTGTGAGGGTAGCACAACTGAGTGATGTCTATGCTCATTAACCACTGCTGGGTAAAGAGCTCTGAGGTGTTACTCCAAGTGGACTATTGTCTTACATAATATTTGTGTCCTTTTTTCCCCCCAATATGCACAATTTGCATTTGCACTTCTTATGCGAGATAGTTGTTACATGTTGAATTTATAGTAAAATACCTCCTTCAACTTGCGGCCCCGTCAATCATCCCCTAGATGCCGAAATATGAAATGTGACACTGCAGCTGTGTAGAGGACAAGTTGAATCCCAAAAAGCCCAAGTAGTGTGACGTTCCCTCTGACAGCCCAGTGATTGATAGTGGTTTTTCCGTCCCATATCACCCGTGCTCGGTAACCCTGACTCAAAGCATTTTAGACATCAAAATACATCAAGCAACTGGTGCAGGCGGTACAGGATGTCACATGCCATAGTGTGAGTGACAGTTTCTAATGCATGAATCCCTTTTGTGGTTCTTGACCAGGTTGTCTGTCAAACCCTTCTTTGGTTCATAGTTTCAGACATGAGCCGGCTGACTTTTGGCCTTAAAATGTGAGCTGATCTCCATTTAACGAGTGTTACGGGCATGTTCTTTGTGCCACTGTCATGGAATTATTTAATGCTCTGCCCAAATTGTGCTGAGCTTGTGGGTGAATTAAGTGGTGCATATGTGTATGGACTCCAAGTAAAATTTCTTTAATAATGAGTGTGAGCCAGATCTCCCTCTCACATTTGCAGATGGTCCATTATGCCGCCGCTTGGCGTTAAAAGCCAAGCGGCACACGCGAGCGAGAGCGCCCCCCCCTCCCGTTCTAGGGGGGATGCACTTCTTTTTTTCCCTTTTTTTTTTAAACTTGCGGGTGTATTTGGACTCATATGTGTCTGGAACGCCACAGACAGTATTGCTGGTTCTTTTTGAAGAGAGACTTGGTGATAGGCGAGCTACTTTAGACTGTATAGAGTGTTAACTTTATAGCAAATACTGCTCTGACAGCTGTGAACTCCTTTTAATAGCCACAAACTGCATTTCTACTTCATGACTACTTATTATTTTTATTATAATAATGTGTTTTGTCGGCATGGCAACTCAGGCACTCCTCTCACAGTGGCGGAGAGAAAAGAAGGCGATGACTTCAGCCGATCAAGTCGAGACCCTGCCAAAATTTCTGACATGGCATAAAACCTTACGATCATCCAACTTCTTTCTGAGAGCTACTTATCAGCACTCTTGACCCCGCGTACACTGCGTAATTAACAACAAAGGACTGACACCGTCAGACAGCCTGGCAATCCTGAGGCTCATTTGCAAATGTGAATCGGGCTTAAATCGTGCAGTGCACGGCCAGCTTGAGACAAAGCTGATAACCAAAAGCGACCACTGGCCTTTGACAGTGGATGTTTTTTTGTAAACGGTATGACATCCTCCTCCCCTGAAACCCAGACCCAATCACCTGCTGTAAAGGCTGCACAAACTAAAGACAGAATGGAGGGTATCATTTACCATACATTGAATATAGCTCTTCTGTGAAGACTGTTTCTCAGAGCGGTGTGTATTTTCCTGGGATCACTGTATGAGTGTTTATGTGTGTGTATGCAGGGATGAATGTGGCTTAAGCAAACCTTGTTGCTTACACAAGATAACCTATCAAACTTGGAGAAATATGGCTCAGGGACAAGTAAACACGCTTATATATATATATATATATATATATATTTTATATATATATTTTATATATATATATATATATAATATATATATATATATATTTTATAGTTTATATAAAATAAATGCCCACTATAAAAAAATATAAGGAACACATAATCATCACAGTGTAACTCCAAGTCAATCACAACTCCGGGATATCAACCTGTTCAGTGAGGAAGCAATAAGGATTGTGAATCAATTTCACCTGCTGTTGTGTAAATGGGACAGACAACAGCTGGAAAGGAGAGGCAATTAGCGAGACAACCCCTATTAAGGAATGGTTTTGCAGGTGTTGGTCACAGACCATTTCCTCCTCCTCATCCTTTATGGCTGATTCTAGGCTAGTTTAGCATTTTCCCAGTGCACTGGCCACTAGTGGTTGCATAAGCGGGTATCTGCAGCCCACAGAAGTTGCTCAAGTAGTGCAGCTCCTCCAGGATGATACATCCATACCTGCCGTGGCCAGAAGGTTTGCTGTGTCTCCCAGCACAGTGTCAAAAGCGTGGAGGAGGTACTAGGAGATAGTACACCACATCAGGAGAGGTGGAGGGGGCCGTAGGAGGGCAACAACCCAGCAGCAGGACCGCTATCTGCTCCTTTCTGCAACACCCTCCAGCTTAACTTGATTGGCGGCGTATCAGTGATGATCTGGGGAGGCATATCCTTGGAGGGATGCTCAGACCTCCAGGTGCTAGCCAGCGGTCCCTTAACTGCTGTTAGGTATAAGATCCTCAGACCCATTGTCAGAAAGTATGCTGGTGCAGTTGGCCCTGGGTTCCTTCCGTTGCATCACAATGCTCGGCCTCATGTGGCTTGAGTGCGTCAGCGGTTCCAGGATGACAAAGGCATCGATGCTATTGACTGGTCTGCCCGTTCCCCAGACCTGAATCCAATCGAGCACATGGGGGGGTTATTGTGCCACTATAGTGGGATTCTTAAATTTGCCCTCTGGACTAGCAACCTTGCTTCCACCCTGGTCCACCTTCATCCTACGATAATTTCTGCTTCCAAGAAAAAGAAATGGCAGTGACCAAACTGCCAAATCTGAGGCTTCATGTCAGTAGTCCACAAATCAATAGGTCACAAAGACAACATCCACTAATTTATAGTCTCTTTTCCCAAACATCTTTGGGTTATGAGCCCATGCACAGCTTGTTCTAATTTAAATTCATACCCTCGAAACTCAGGCCAACCTCAGATAGCCCTCTAACTTGTCAGAGATTAAATTTCTTATCTTGACTTCACTCAGAACTATTATCAGTCACACTGGTAACATTAGACTCCGATCACTCTCTTAGTGTGCTTCCATGTTTATTATTTAAGAATGTAATTGTTTGACTCAAAATGCTATGTCTCACCACACGGGACATGTAATTTCCTTCACCACTACGCTTGTGAGCACTGAAACCCAACTGGTCACCCGCACAGTGCACTTCACCTGCCCTGAGCTGGATGCTTTTATTTATAAATCCCTGTGACACAGCATGGAAGTCCATTAAACAGCACTACCCTTATTTGGATTTAGCACATGTGTGCAGATAGAAGGACTGAGGGGATGGTAACAGGGGGGGTCTACTGCCCCTCTGTGGTGGTCTTTCCCCAAACATTTAACTAGAAGCACCTGTTTAATTTCTGAATTGCTGCAGAACAAATGATATTTTCTAGGATGTTTATGCTTGATATTGACAAGCCGGAACTGCATGTATGTATGTCTATCTGTGTGTCTGCAGGGGGATTTGCGTGGTTATCTGTCCCAGCAGGACTGGATGTTCAGAAATGCTGAGTTGCTGCAGCTGCAGAGGATGGCTTGTGAAATCGCTGCTGGTGTCACTCACCTTCACAAACACAACTTCCTGCACAGGTACTGTTACTGATTTACTAAACTTAACCCAGGTAACAGGTTTTAGAGCCACCAGTCAAAGCTTTGTATTTCTCAGAGCACATGTCAAAGAAAATTCACGCTCAGTAATGGGCAGACACATAAACATCGTGATTCCATATTTTAATTACAACCTTTGAAAAATGCATTTTCCTCTTATTTGTAATAAAATAATGAAGTGCTTGGGAAAATGTCGCTGACTTTATAACTATATAACAAATATTTCCTAGTTGTATTTATTTATTACATAGAAGTAGGAATTTTAAAAGTGAAAATCTATCTTTTGGACTCCTGTGTAGTGCAACATAACTGATTACATTTTTCGTGTTGATCTTTTTCGAAGGTAAATGTGTTGCAATCTAAATTTAGGACTGAATCTTCCGTATCATCATCATATTGGTATCAATATAGTACTAACACAAACTAACGTAAACATAAATTTATACAGTTTGTGTGCTTACTATCAGGACATTCTTAGCTTAATTTAAAGGTATATTATTAATATATAATAGTTTTCTGGGTGTTGTATTGTAATTTGGAACATGCATAGCACCAAACATAGTAACATGTAATAATAATAATAATAATAATAATAATACATTTAATTTATAATCCACTTTACATGTGTTTGTAAAGACTTAACTGAACTGTTAGGTTTACTCAAGTGCTTCCAATCCAACCAGTCTTGGGACAACCAGTATTTTCCAAAAAAGGTTCTACAGCAGAGAGGGTGCATTTCATTTTCAATTTTACCCCCAGTGAGACCCTGATGTCTGGCTACTAGCAGCCAGTAAGGAACAGGGGGTGTTGGAAACGTGTGGCTTGTGGGTAAAATACGATGCTCAGCTCATCAGCTCTATTCTGCATGCTCAGAATAAGCTCAGAGAGTTCCAGTTTCACAGCTCGCCAGCATTGCCACAGTGTCAGCTGTCCACTTCCAGAAGGATATGATGATTTTGCTCTTTGCATGTAAAAGGATATCCTCGCATTGGGTGTTGTGTTTTAAACCACGTTACAACTTAAAGGAATTTTCGAATCAAGGAATGTTTTAATTTGCAATTGTAAAAATAAAAATGTGGCACTTTAGTTCCTATACTACAGAGTTTTATTTAAAAGAAATGAGAAAAGCTGAATGACTGCAGCCCCCCCGTGGTTATTCAATATGTGCTGTTAGTGCGGTAGCACAGACACAAAACCCAAGGGGTAAGGGCTGTGTGGGCTGATATCCAAACTGAAACCTCAGCTTTGAAATGAAAGGGTGAGAATGGTGCTGCAAGAGTGAAACACCTACTGTACTGTTAGTGTGCCATGAATACACCATACTCAGTCAGAAATTGTGGCTTAGAGGTCTTTTAAAACGGGGTTCAGCGAATACTTCATGCATAATTCCGATACAAGTACTGCCAAGTGTGAGATCTTACGTTTGGGCAGTCAATTAATGTTTGCCCATATTAACGTGGTTGTAAAAGTCTTGATCTGCCACTGTGAACATTGTAACCAGTTTCTAAAGGTTGTATTGGGCTCATGTATAGCCACATCTATTCAGTAAAACTGCTACAACAGCATGAAGACCTGATTGACGTCCTACGAGGTTTGATGAATTATTAGTTCAGATTGTCACATTATTTAGTGAAACCCTTATTTAGCGTTCATTTAATCTGATCAGCCATAAAATTAAAAGATCCTGCCCAAATTGTAGGTCCCCCTTTTGCTGTAAAAATAAGTATCAACATGGGATAGCCTTGACTGCCCACATGCATCACAAGCCTTAGGCACCCAGTCCTCCTTCCATAGGTCACTTTGGCAGGTACTAACCACTGCAGACTGGGAAAACCAAACAAGACTGCAGTTTTGCTAGAGATGCTCTAACCCAATAATCCAGCCATCACAATCTTGCCCATGTAAAAGTCACTCAGATCCTTTTTCAAGTTTTCAACAGATCGACTTAGGGGATAAAATGTGAGCTTGCTGCCTAATACATCCAACCCTCTGGCAGGTGCCATTGTTATAAGATAATGAATCCTTGTTTTGGGGTGTAATGTTATAGCTGATTTTTATATGTGCTTGAACACTATTTTTGTTTATTATAAATTTGGAGCATGCCTATTTTGTATTTGATATACAATGTGTACTTATAGTATATATTGTAATTACAGATGTAACAAATGGTGTGAGAACTTGAAATAGGATAGTTATTAAGTGCTTTAGAAGTTACATCAATATGTACAGGATTCTGATGATACCATGCTTTGTATTAACCTTGTAGGGTTAAGATTTTGGACCAGTCTTATCACTGCTGTATGTCTTACTGTATCTTGGACCATCAGCCAACAGCAGAGGACATGGGGCAGGAGTTTCAAATAAATATCCATTTATCTCTAAGAGGTTTCAGTGTGTCTGACACTGCCTGCGTCATCAACATACAACAGTATTGGAATTTTTCATTAAGTTGGAACCTGTGCACATGGATTGCTGTGGTGCTAAAGGTTATCCAAAGCCTGCCTCTTCATTCAGTGTGACTGAGCTACCACCATATGGCAGCTCACTGTGCAGTTGGAGCATCAGAGCTTCTTATGCCCTCTCCTGGCAGCCCCAACAAACATACGCACAGGCTGTGTTTACTTCCAGTAACTGTATCCTGCTGCTGTATTCTCAAGTCAGGAATAGCCCGAGTGTGAGTCCTGTTGCATGGTGAAGAGCAGAGGCCAATAACAGAGGAAGAATTTCCTATAGTTGCCAAAGTAATTTGTGATCCTTGCCAGACTCTCTTGTCCTTGATTCTCATGAGGTAATCTTAGCCTAAGAGCAGATGGTAGATTCCTTGTTGATCTTGATAAGATTGATTGCGGATACTCTACACTGGTCTTTTTTCTCCATAGACACAAATGACAAGCCTAACAGGACAAGTTAACAGTGGCAACAACAAATGCCAGCTGTATATTTTCATTCCAGTGATGATCACAGTTGCCTGCAACATTTGTAATCAGTGAATGATTTGGTAATTTAGACGTTATTTATAATGAAGTATTACATTAATCCCTGTATGTCCTGCTGTCTCTGTCTTTGCTCGCATAGTGATTTGGCTTTGAGGAACTGCTACCTGACTGCAGATCTTACTGTCAAAGTAGGTGACTATGGAATTGGACCCTACAGATACAAAGTAAGCATAAATCTTAATATATGACGTCACTATTCTCATAACTTAATTTTCTTAAATACATCTAGGGCTGAATAAATATAGTGTACTTTAGACTGGATTTAAACCAAATTGCTGTGTTGCTGGAATAAATATGAATCAATCAATATGAGCATAATTTTTAATTATCATACGTATTAGAGATTATGCTTGTACGGATGTAGTCATCTTTTTTCTGTTTGTAAAGAGCCATATTATACCAGGACATTTTTCTTGTAATGTTGAGAAAGTGGAGTTAAGAATTAGTCCACTTTCAGTTATTGACAAGTGCTTCTTTGCTCAGCGCCAGATGACCTGAAGGGAAATAAGCCTTCTTTGAGATTTGATCCAAATGTAAAGTGCATTATAAATTAAATGTATTATTATTATTATTATTAATTGTATAATTTGCAGGTGTTTGCCATTTAATCAACGGTATAGTTCTCTTGTAACTTTGACGTTCTGCAAATGTCCAAAGGCGTTTTTGACTGCTGGATTCTTGAAATACCGCTGATCCGTCAGTTTGGGCTTCTGAAGTTAATGCCCATGAGATAAGGTCACCCGCTGAATCTATTTCTGTAAAGAAAGGGGGAGGCAAAATGAGTGCACTGCCTCAGTGAGGCCTGATAAACAACCATATTTCTTCTTTTTGTAGAATTGATATTTGATAACATGGTCTTTGAGAATAATTTTCTAGAAAGTACCATGTGTAACTGAATGCGTTTTACAATGTAACTATAGGAGGATTACGTCATAACAGAGGACGATGTGTTCGCACCCCTTCGCTGGTTGGCTCCTGAGCTGGTTGGTGAGCGCCATGGGGGCGTGATTGCTATGGAGCAAACCAAGCCCAGCAATGTGTGGTAGGTACCAGATTGTAGCTCTGTCTAGAAGACATTTTTAAAAGCTCATCACTCATAATGATTGAGCGAATCTGAATCTGATCCAAATATATTTCACAATCTCATACATGAGAAAAATGGAAAGATTGTTGCTTCCTTATTTAACTGTGCTATGAAGATAAACAATATTTCTGCCGAAGTCCTTTGTAAACATTATATAGTATATTTGAAGTATATTTTGAAAGAGTCAAAGTAAGTAATGAACTGTTCTGCAGTTCATAACTGCCTTATTGCAGAGAATGCAAGCCCTCCTGCTTATTATATTGCTTATATATTATTAAATATGCTTAAATATTCAAAGATATACAATATTTATTTGTGAGTTGCAGCACTACTTTTGTGTATTTGAATTTTCAAAGCAACCCACTGGAGGAGGTTTTATTGTTTTAGGTCAAGGTCAGGTTACCTTCTGAATTTAGAGTGTGTGAGATAACTTTCTCTTGTCGCACATTCAAACAGCTATTTCATCTTTAATTATCTGCAGGGCCTTAGGAGTCACACTGTGGGAGCTCTTTGAGAATGCTGCTCGGCCATACCCACATCTGTCTGATCGGGAGGTTCTCAATCATGTGATCAAAGATCAACAGGTCAAACTCTTTAAACCACAGCTGGAACTTCCTTATTCTGATAGATGGTGAGTCTTAAGTGTGTCTATTAGAACAAATTACATACAGTTTAAAAAAAAAAAAAAGTATTAATTATTGCTTCAATCAGGTTAAAGAGACTAAAGTTATTTGACCATTAAATATGTATCTTCTCTGTAACTGCAGGTACGAGATCCTGCAATTCTGCTGGCTGTCTCCAGACAAGCGGGCCACAGCAGAGGAGGTGCATCGGTTGCTTATTTACTTGCGAATGCAAGGCCAAAAGGACATAGAAGAAGATTTCGACCAACGCTGGGATGCTCTCAAGCCTAACCCCTCCACACGGCAGGCCACTATTAGCCACTCTTCTTTCCCAATTCTTGAACAGTTTGCGGAGGATGCCCTTCGACAAGAGATAGATGAAGTTCTCACGGTGACTGAAACAAGTAAAGGTCTCAACTTTGAGTATGTTTGGGAGGCCGCCAAGCATGACCACTACGAAGGCAACCACAGACCTTCAGGCATGGACACTACATTGAACTATCACAGCATGTTCTTTCCTGTTTCCAGTGAAGATATCCAGGCACATTTTCCTCATGCTGTAGCTAGAACATCAGGCAATGACAATGTGAACACTCCTTCAGGAATTCCTGGAATTGTACCAGTGTTTGATGCACAAAAGCCATCTAATGGAAATGAATATTACATACAACTAGAAGAACAAGGTGAAAGCACAGTTGGGGAAGATGGGAACAGAGGGCAAGACGTGGACTTCAGTTCAGGCCAGCAAGACTTTATTGTTCTCCAAGACGTACGTCTGGATGAGTCTAGTACCGATGCTGATTTTTTCCACCAAAGTATTGACTCCAAGGATTCGTTTTTACCAGACAGCCACATCTGGTCATCTCTTGAAAATGACAGTCCTTACCACACCAACATTTTCACTGAAGGGGGGGCCAAGGAGGAGGACTCTCCTTCCTGGAGAAGCAGTTTTATGGAGCTTCCAGAGCGAAATGGTAACACTCTCCCTGAAGGTATACCTTTAGAGGTCCAGGAAGTGGACACAGATAAAAGCTACAGGGAGTCTTTTTTAGGGGATGGTTCAGAAGCCCTTCACCTGGTGGGTTATGTGACAGTGGAAGGGGAGAACACACAAGCGAAGAGGCTTCTGAACACTGAAACATTAGCTGAAAACTTCATGTTTCTCAAAGACCAGACCTTAATCAAAGACAAATGTAGTTTGACAAGTCCGGAGGATGTTTTTCTTTTTCCCGGTGTAGCCCATGAACCAGAGGATACATTCAAAATGCGCTCCTGGGACAACCTTGAGACCATAGCAAGCTTAACCCCAGAGATGACTTATTTGAGGCCTGCATCAAGTAGCACATCCACAGGACAGGAGAGTTTGGACTCTCCAAGTACAAGTTTGAGGGAATCATCTCAGTCTCTGCTAGAAAATGAAACATTGGTGCCTTCCATTACGGTGGTCACAGAAGATGACATGAACATCCAGCGGCCAGTAAGAAAGAGTTCTTCCAATGACGACTTCGGTCAGCTGCAATCCTCAGACAGAGAAATAGACTCTGGTTTCGTTTCAACCTCAGAAAGATTTGACATCACCATCAGTCAAACTGATGGCAATACACCCACACTCTCTGAAAGCGACAGTACAGACTCTATTTGCACAGATGCCAAAATTCCCAGCCTTGAAGACAACCTTTATGGATCCTCTATGGATAAAGTCCAGCCAACTGTTTTCAAAATGACTGAAAACCTGCAGGTCCAAGCATTGTCCTCAGACAACAGAGAAGACCTAACAAGCAATGACTTGCTAAGTGAACTAACTGAGGATGCAGATATAGAATTGGAAACTTCTCTGTCTGACAATGAAGAATCCTTCACGGATATCAATGGGTCTCTTGTCAGATCGTCTCTGTTGGTTTCTGGGCCATCTTTGGACCAGATCAGCCAGGACAGCTTATTGGAAGACAGTGTGTCCACCACTCTACCAACTGTAGATAATTCGGCTGAGACACCAGACTCTTTAGATTCCCTGGACATTCACAGACTCTGTGAACAAGGGGAAGATCTAAGTGCTAAAAGACTCCATCCGCCATACAAAATATCAGACAGTGGGTACGAGACA
Source organism: Lophius piscatorius (assembly GCA_009660295.1). Lineage (NCBI taxonomy): Eukaryota > Metazoa > Chordata > Actinopteri > Lophiiformes > Lophiidae > Lophius > Lophius piscatorius. Next base: position 54,877 of record VRLP01002046.1, on the reverse strand, counting down.
GAGAACCTGGAATCTCCTGAGTGGAACTCTCAGCTTAATGTTAAAGAGCACTCCCCTGTCAAAAATGGATTTAGTGTTGCCAAAGAAGAGGAGGAGGAGGAGGAGGAAGAAGAGCCCACAGCTGCAGCAACTCTGGTTCCACCAGAAATCATTATCTCTGAAGTAGAGGGTGTTCTGAGTGCTCGCAGTGAGGATCCTAATGAAGGCCAGCAGCCTGATCATGTATCTCCGGCTGAGGAGCCACAGATGGGTAGTCATTACAGAGACTCTGCTTACTTCTCAGACAACGAAGAGTCGGAGAAGAAGTCTGAAGAAACAATTGCAGGGGGTTCTGGTGAAGTTCCACTGCAGCCAAACTCCACAGACATGTTTAGCAGGGCTGTTGTTGGTCCAGCATTGGAGGCTAATATGGGAAGAGATATTGATTCCTTTTTTTCTCAGCAAGAATATTTTGCAGCCTCTGAAACACAGGCTAATGGACAGACACCCAAGCCTCTTACTGAGGGTATATTCCCAGAGACAGATCTCACTGAGAAATCTGAAGAGGAGGCAGCAGAATCTATACCTCACATAGTAGAGGTGGTGAAAGAGGTCACATCTCCCGATCAACAACACCAATCAGACTATTTAGAATCCTCAATCGCACATCCTTCTGATACCCACTCAAAGTTGGCTCCAGGGAGCACAGGTCATCCTAAACTAACCAGGACCTATGCCAGTGGTGGTCATAAAATAAAGGAGCCGGACATGGAGGGGCGGTACTTGGGGAGACGGGATGGCTCGGGTTTAGTTGGACAGGAGGACGGAGTAGATGCGGACGAGGAGGACGAGAACAGCGATGACTCTGATGATGACATCCATGCATATCAGCTCCACAGCTCCAGTTCAGAAAGCGAAGATGAAGGCCCACACGTGGTGCCACTCATTGTCTCAGATGACAGTAGTGCAAAGAACTTAAAGAGCTTGTTGAAACCTACCACACTTAACACTGAGGCTTCATCTTCACGGTTTCCTGCTGGGAGAGATGCAGACAACTCCAGAAGAGCTGTGTCTTTCTTTGATGATGTCACCGTCTACCTATTTGATCAGGTACAGAACTGTTTTGTTTTGCTGTAATTATTAAGACAGTACTGTCTGGAAACTATAATTCACAATCCAATTCATTCGGATTCAGGAGACCCCCACCAAGGAACTTGGTGACCACTCGTCAGGCTCAAATAGTCAGGTACCAGATTTGAGCAACTCAGTGCCCACTGCCAGCTACATGAACCGGTTCGCAAACTCTGAAAGCTCCACAGACGAAGAAGGTAACGTCGAAAAGCAACAACTTTATGAAGCTCATATTCTCTGCCTCTACATGTGCTTACTGGTTCATTGAATCCCTGCAGGTGGTGGGTTTGAGTGGGATGATGACTTCTCCTCTGCTGCGCCTGCCTTCCTACCTAAGACGGACAAAGGGCCCTCATCGAAGACCATGTCCTCATCTGGAGCATCTCGCTTTTCATCCCCCCCCCTTGCGGTAGGGCGCGTGCTCCAACCCAGCTGGCCTGGCTCCTCAAACTACTCCCGTTTCTCCATCTCACCGGCCAGCATCGCCAGCTTCTCGCTCACGCACCTCACTGACTCCGACATTGAGCAAGGAGGTATGTTGAGCATGCAATAAATTCATCCCCATATGGTTTAATCACAGACGTTAGGCAGTAGCGCTAAATTTTGAGCAGTTTCTTATTCACCTTTTTTTCTAAAAGTTGGATGCAAATATTTTTTTATCACTCTCATATCTGTACAGACAGTATGAAGCTACGACTAGCTTAACCTGGTAACTGACTGTAATGACTAAAGTCCAGGAAGTTACTGCGTCTGGTAAAGAAATGCTCTGACTGACGTAAGACTGCAAAATGTCTTAAAGACACAGCCAGAGGAGGCTTGTAAACTTACCTTTGTTCATCCATCCGTCTTGTCCATCCCTCCTTCTTTTTGTAGCACAAACGTATCGACAGCAAGGCTCGAACCGCCGATCTTCCAATGGAAGCCACTTTGTCCACTGTGCTACAGCCTCTCCTGAGATGAGATGAGCTGAACTATGCTAAGAAGCTTTAGAACTACCCAGTTGAGACTGGAATTGAATGAACAAGTTTGAAAAGACTATTCCTTTAAAGGCTAAATATGCAATATTAACTAGACTTTTCTCGTGCACCAGCACCTCTGACCAAATAATTGAGGAGCATGTCATTCCCTTAAAAGTTGGAAATGAATGGGCTCAGCAGAATCCACAATGCTGAAGAAGCTACTTCATTAATGTCCAAAATAACTTTCTTATGTTTAATCCCACAGACTTGAATTTACCCTTTGGGAAATAAACTTCTATCTACATATCTAGTGGGATAACATTTTTTAATACAACAGTTTTGCTATTGTCAAGCAATAGCAAAACTGCGCTCAGCACTGCTCCTTCAATCTCTATTCACCCCGAGTCAATCGGCCCCTCCCCCCTGCTGTTCATGCGTACAATCACCCTCTCATAAACAAACTGCTTGTGAGCGCATCCTCACAAGCAGTGAGTAGCTGTCAGCAGCACATTGCATTGAGAAAGGCTGTGTGATGCGTTCAATGTCTATTCAGTAAAAAATAGTTTTAGGCAATGTGTTCAAACATAATCTTGTACAATGTAGTATTTGGCGAGTAACTTGAATAAAAGTTTTTTGAAGGAGCAATTTGTAGATGTTTTCGAGGTAATATCAGATAGATATTAGAGAGAGAAGAGTGAAAAGGGTTTATGCTAAAAGATGTATCCATTCTTGGTGGACCAGCTAAACTGAAATTAGATTTCCCCCCCTACCCACAATACCTTCACAATATCGAGATTGAGGTATTTGGTATATAAAAAAAAAAGAGTAATGTACTATTTGATTGACTCAAAATCTCTAGCTGCAATTCACTGAATCCTGCAAAGTCTCCTCCTTGTTGGTGTTTTAAAAGTGGCCACCCTGAGGTATTTTTTTGATGTCTCAAACCCCACTCTGGTCAATTATGGTTATTCTCTCATCCATTCTACAGCTCAGGCTGAATGGAGATTGGTTCCAGCTGGTGTTCTCTCAGCTGATTAGACCCATGGCTGCTAATTTTCCTTCCATAACTATTGACTGTATGTTATAATGATTACATTGTCTTAGTCCTTGTCCTTTGTTAATTACTATAAACAGATTTAAGGTGTACCCTGCTCAATGTGCTTTAAAATAATGCAACTGATCACATCTAAACTTCCCTCATCCTCTGTTGTTCCCTTCAGGGAGCAGTGAAGACGGAGAAAAGGACTATTGAGAGAGCGAAGATTCCTCACACTGAAAAAAATTAACCTATACTCGCACTTTTTAGGAATGAGACCTGCTGAAAACGGACAGATGATGCAGTTTGTGGGTCAAACTGCAGATGCTTCACTCAGGCAGAACTGTACTTTACGTTTATGGAGATGGCCATGAGAACAATGGCTGCAAATGTGACTTTCAGCAAATAAGACAGATGGGCCCAGTCCCAGTTTGAGCCATACCACCTCCTCAGCTAAACCAGTGTGTGTGATTTCATTTCTGTGCAATTCCTTCACGGGGATAAAAATTAAAACATTACTAAATGTTAGCTTTAATGTCTCATCAAGCTCATTCCAGGTGTTTGCCTGCTTCTTATTTTTATGTTTCGAAGTGAACTCCTTCTCCAGGTCGTCTGCATCACCCAAAGAAAGCTCTGATTTCAACACACTGGACTGGAATACCGATCACTACAGCCAAGTCGGAATAAAACTGACGGTCTAAGCTATGTTTCTTTGACATGTTTTCATTCTTGCTCCTTCATGTTGTGCGATTATTCCAGAGATTGCCTTGTTTGAAAGAGTGACTTGTTTCTCTGTATCATCTTGTCAGGTGTTGAGTCGTATTCTCAAAATTGGAGAGAAATATGTGGTTCCCTTCTGTAGCAGTATTTGAAGGTGTAAGGTTGTTATAGAGTAGAACCATCCTCACATGGGATGGCTGTAGAACTACCTTCACTAGAATCCCTAATGTGGGAGGTGACACACTCTGTTTCTTTAGTCGCCCTTAAAAGGAACATTTACACCAAGTAGTTTCATATATTTGAGACGTATCAGTAAGAATGGTTGGTGTTGATCCTAATCCTAACAGGTGGATCCATCTGGAAAAAAACCGCTGTTCATATTGTAAAGCTATATTTTAGATGTGCAGCAAAGTTGCTTGGATGGTTTTGTCACAGGGTTTTGTCACAGTGCCTGTGATGCTGTAAAATGAAAGAAAAAAAAGCAGCTGCACTCCTCCATTAACCGTCAGTACAGAATATGAAAACACGCGATGAGTGAGATTGTGTAAATAGTGGGAGATTTTATTTTTCAATGTCAGAATGAAGACATGAGCTGTATGTAAACAAATGTGCAATGAGTTTCACTCATGAGTTTTGAGTTCACGGGACGACCTGGTGAACAGGGCGGCATCTCTCCCGTAATGTGCAGAGACTTGGGGCTTCACCACAAAACAGAAACATCTGCATCTTGACCAGATTTTCTTCTGCATTTAAAAAAACATTGGTGTCAGAACTTAGTATACCTGTTCAGATGGCGTGTTCGTATCCGATACCACTGCTGAGCATTTCCTTCACTCCACTTATCCCCAAGCTTTTCATGAAAGGTTGTCAACACGGCTCTTTGAATTTGTGGGTGTTACAGTTAACACCCAGCAGCTACACGTCACCCATAGGAGACAATATCTGTCTCACCCTGCACGTCCAGAAGCCACTGCACCCGAGCGGAGACGATGTTCACCTGTTTAGAACCAGCAACCTGTGTTTCAGTTAAACTTGAATTTATTTAAGGAAATGATTTGACTACAGTATACCTTTGCCTAATCTTGCACATTTGAGAAATGTTACTTCATCTTGAGATATAACGATGTATGTAAATGTTGATTTTTGTTGTTTTTTTTCTGTCTGTAAATTGGAGCTGATGTAAATAACTTGTTTGTGTGAGGTTTCCTTTTGTAACTTGATGAGCTGATCAGAGGAGCATATCACGGGGTGGCGGCGCAGCGGCTGAAAGCGGTTAAATTAAGACACAAAGACAGATGTGAAATCATTCTGTCCTTTAAAACTTGTAGATTTAAAAAAAATATTTTTACGTCATATTTATCATGCTTAGTGTAATTGAATGAAATGTTTATAATTACACTGTTTAATATGAAAATAAATGCAAATGAACTTCTGATGTCTGTGTGGTTGCTGCACAATCTGGGTCTATTTCAGGGTCCAGGACTGTCGTTTAGATTTAGTTCCTGTATCAGAATTTCTCTCCATGCGATGAATAATGACGATTATTATACGATGCAATACACAGAACATGGAAATGATCATCAGCGTACAGCCTGTGAATATCTCAGTTTCATTGTGGCTCACTTCTCGATCAAAGGGGCTGGGCATGTTTAAATATATATGATTTCCTTTTCACAAACCGCTTTTAAAAGTCTTGTTTTCAAACACTAATTGCTGTGTTCTGGTCTGTGTAGAGTCTTGTCTTTGTTTGAAAAATGTGAAAACACTGAACTATGTAAAAACATCATTGATCAATTACATCATTAAACTGATCATCGGTTCATTATTTGTACGCCCGTCTTATAAGCTTCTCCATTTTCTCGCCATGCCACACTCGGCATAATGCATCCGTGTGTGATCGATAGTTAGTTAATCAACAGTTGAGATCTACAGTCTGCCAAGCATGCCTTGATCCCACAAATGCTTCCCCCCTCGATATGCAGTGCAGCTATTTAAAATTCCTTTAAATGGAAAGATTATTTCTTTGCATGTTTTATTTGTTCTGAGCATTTATTAATTTAATATCTTGGACCACGGGTGTCTCATTCAATCACAGCGGGGGCCGTATCCAGGACCGAACAGCACTCAAACGGGCCGTGTTTAATCGGAGTATTATGACAATTCAGTCTACGTCATTTATACATTTTATGGAATGCTGAACAAACCAAAGGGAATATAATATAGTTACTGATAAAATTCAAAATAGATCAGCATAATTCATTATTACGTCTTCCTCACACTACTTTTTCCAGTTCTCCGGTTTTTATTCACATGCAAATAACAGAAAGAATACTAGAATTTTCAAGTTACATCTCATATTATTCAGCTTTCACTTAGCAATACCAACAAAAAAGATCCTAAAATAACCCTTGGTGGATTGGATGGTTTTATTTCTGCTGCCATAACAAAACGGTATCTGGTATCGGTATCTCCTATCTCTTTCTGCAGTCAGGAGCAGCTGCACCTCAGAAAACCGTTAGATGCATGAACAGCCTCCAGGAAAATTTCATATTAAATGTAAGTAACTTCATGTTTCCTTGTGTTTAGCGCAACAGCAATGACAACGTTTTAAGACCGGGGACAAGAACGCACTCGCCAGTTAATTAAAACGTGCGTTCTAAACGTTATGTCGTTCGTGCGACTTACTATTTATTGTTTAACATTTTTTTCTCATCTGTGTGCTCCGTAGCGTCCAAGTCCAAGTCCAAAGTTTATCGGAGTAACTGGATAAACGCTGATATCTGGCAACAGCGGAGCAGGAACGGCGTGAGAAAACGCCGGCTCTAACGCCGGCTATTACAGTGCATTCTGGGACTTGTAGTACCTGTTTTTTTTGTGCTGTGATAAAATGATAAAATTGTGTATTGCATGGAATAGAGTAAATTTAGATTAGAATAGCTTATCGTTTTGGTAAAGCATGTATTCTTAAACATTGACCCTTTTAGACTTTTTTGCTTCTATCAAGTTACATATCTGTGTTTAGTAAGTCATCACATGCTTTAATATGTCAGAAAAAAATATTTCTTATGGCATAGGACGTCCTCAATAGCCATGATTGATGTCTCCTCATCCGTGGCCCATTTCAGCCATGGTGTCCCCTAAGGCTCCATCCATGGCCCCATACTCATTAATTAAATAGGTTCAGTCAAGTGGAACACATTTTTTGAATCATATATAGTGACTAAAAATGAGCTCAACCAAAAAGTTGAGCAGGACATTAAAGGGTTAAGATGATGAAATGAAGACGTGGAGTCACTTCACTGAGAATCAACACAAACAACTGTCTGATGGTCCTAAAAGTTTTTTATCTGACACCAGCTGGAGTTTACGAATCACGTTCTATACTATAAATTCAACATAACTGCCCTGGAACAGGATCACCTGGTCTCCTTCAACAAATGGATGTACTGTGTCAAAGGTGAAGAAGAGGATGATTTGTAGTGAGTCCCTACTTTGTTGCATGATATTTCCCATTTCCTATTTCCTGCTCTCAAACAAAAAACTGTAACCATCTTGTATCAGAGCCCACGTAAAATTATACTCGAACACAAAATAACATTTTTAGACTTTTATTTCACATTTCAATGCCTGTATAAGATAAATGTCGAGCCGTGGTGAAATTGGGACCTGCCACGCGGTTTCAACAGTCAAGGCCAGTTCTATTGATTGAGACTCACAGGAAGAGCTTTCCTTATTGCAGGCAGAGAGAGAGAGAGAGAGGTATCATCTGGTAACATGGACTGAATTCTTCCATAGTTGTCTGTGCAGTCACTTGTGATTAAAGGTATGGAGATCTCAGATTTTGTCAGTCTTTTTGAAAGGGTCGGAAAAACACTTTGTTGCAAACATAATTGGACATAAATATGGAGAAACAATTCAACAAATGGATCATAAATAAATAAATAAGAGGAATAAGATCACATTCAAATGTATGACAAAACCAAAACAAACAAAACACAATTCTAAAAACTGACAGGATAAAGTGAGATTGTGTGTTTGGTACGCGAGCCTTAGCCCTTTATCAGAGTACCGCCCTCTTAGGTTTCCACAGGATGCTGTGGAGAAGAATAAAAGCTATTGCCAGACCTCAAAAACTCAGCAGCAACAGTCTAGGAAAATAAACCACATGCACTGTCTTGAATTTTTTGATCCTGTTTCCAAAATTCTTGTGCTGCTTTTTCTCCAATATTAATTCTGCCTGGGGACACAAAGCCCAGGGAGGAACATTCGTCCATCGAAGAGTCCAGTCCAACGGAAATCTGCAGAATAAACTCAGTGGTATGACTGTGTGTGCATTCCCTTTAGAGGAAGGGACATGGGCCGGTGGGAACGATGTGAGAAGACGGAGGTCCATCCAGGCACATCTGGGGCAGGGGTGGAACCAGAGGAGATGGTAGGGTGCTACACGCCCACGGCATTCCCGTTCACTTGTGTTGAAGGTGGTGGGGGGAGCGGGCTGCGGGGAGGGCCCACCTGAGGAGGATGAGGGGCACGAGGAGCCTCTGCCGAGTTCCCCCTCACACTGATGTGCTCCCATCCTCCCTGGAAGGGAAACACACAGAAAGTATTAAGATAATGAACTATATCAGTCTTGCATGGATGGCTTTCTTCCTCCCCTGCCAAGTTACATCATTACTGAGGTTTAAAAAAATACATTTCTCCATTATAAAATTGTCCTACATTTCTCATAATTGTATTGTTTTTTTCTGTGTACATGCTTAACCGATCGATTTGTCATTTCATTGTTCAATCAGAGTGTCGAAGAAATTATATTAGTAAATGTAAAGTTTACATCATTTGAGGACATTAAAGGCTTTTTGCAATAAAAATCAGAATGGATGTAGGTAGCAATGATAGACTCACCCCTATCCCATAGTCCCAGGACTGGCCCTTAGGTTGCATGGGCCCCAGCCCCAACCTGTGGCACACAGTTCCAGGAGACTCAGCAGGGAAGCCCGGAACTCCATCGGCAATGATCCATACCTGAGAACACAACAGAACACTTTTATTTTCCCACATACTGATCCCACACCAATCCCTTCCCCCTAGCATCTTCCTTTGGTCGTTGGCGAGTGAGTCAGGTGACACTGACCTGGTCCAGCGGGCCCACAGACACCTTGGTGACGTTGTTAGAGATGAGCTCCCAGTCGGAGCCCTGAGGGTAGCTGGGGGTGAGGCCCTGTCTGTACCACAGGTTGCCTGTATTTGATTGGAATTCATTAAAACAGTTTATTTAATTTTAATTCATTCTGTCCGGTTCTGAAAAGCCGAAATTGTTTTACTGCTACCCACTGTTTTCATCAACGGCGAAGACGGATGTCCGTCCCACAGACAGCTGCCTGAGAGTCTTGCGGGGGGGAGACGGGATGTGGTACCAGCATTCTCCTGCAGAGGGTTAAAAAAGGCTGAGAGTTCTGCTCTATTTGGACTATTATTCAGACTTTGAAAGGTTCCTCTGCAGCATAAAGGAGACAAATTACAGAAACTTTCTAACTTTTTTTAAGAGACAGATCTTCAACTCACCTGCTGGGTTCTGAGGGGAAACGGATCCCCTGTAGAACACAGCTCCATCCTTGGCAATGGCCCACACCTGGCTCGCTCCCCCAATGCAGATGGACTTGAAGGACTGGTCTGTGCCCACGTGGAGCCAAGAGCTGCCCTGTGAGAACAAACACTCTGGATTTAGAGAGAAGAGTTTCTTTTTGTAAGGTGTCACACAACCTTTGTCAGAATCTCAGAGGATTTCTCACCGCAGGGTTTTGAGGGCTGACTCCCAGACGACACAGGACATCGCCTTTATCACTGAGGGCCCAGAGTGGGACCTGGTCCATCCTGCACTGGGTCAAGCACGGCATCAGAGAGATGTCACTCAGAGCGATGGGTGGGACCGCCTGCCACGGGCCTGTCAGTGTGATCTTACACTTCCTGCAATCAGAATACCTCATTATTGTCATGATGACCAAACCTCAGACGTGTGTGAGAGGGTGTGTTGGATTACCGCCTCCATCTTCTGCGTCTGACAAAGTCTTTCATGGTTTTGTGGCCGTGGAATGTCCTGTAGGGGAGAGATGAGTCAGACAACCGGAGCAGCTTTCGTTGGCTTACCATGCTGAAGTGACACAAATCTGATTTCTTTCTGTACTGTTTTTTTTTTTATCATCTTGTATTTTTGGCTTTTTGGCTTTGTCGTTTACATTAGAGGCCACTTTCATTCCTATCCGTTGCTCGGACCATATTTGTTTAGCGTTCACACAGGCCTGAAAAATCTGAATTGGATTACACTGAGCAAAATAATCATAAACGGGAGCCAAAAGATGACCAGATCTGATCGGAGCAAGAAAATCTGAATTGAATTAAAGTGGATTGTAATGTGAACTTTGATTCAGTTGTTTTGTTATTTTTGTAACATCCTGAGAGATAATAGCGACATACACAGGGAAGTCTGCAGCGTACTGCCACCCCTCTTTGTCCGTTCCACCGGGGACGTTGTAGTCCACAGCCCACTCTGATATCTGAAACACAGTTTGGTGCTGGAGAATGAGCCGGCTGTTAAACAAGAAAAATAAAATGTATACGCAGACAAGTTCTGACGCGATGCCTCCTACCCAGGACCACTGACGGGAGGGTGGGTGTGTGTTTCCTTTGGTGCACTCCTTCATCCCGCTCTCATCGCTCCACATAGGCCGGTCGGTAGGAAGCCCTCTGCAGGCAGAACCAGAAACATGAAGAGTGGATGTTTTCAGAGCTTCTAAACTGAGACAAACAACAGAAACAAAGATAAACCTCAAAAAAGGAAATGTTTTCTACTTGTCTGTGTATCCTGTCACAGGGTTCCATCTTTGATTCTCATAAACATGAACACTCCTGACATCAGTCTGCTGGTGCATCGGACCTTCATCTCCTGCAGTAAACACAAACACAGACACTAATAAATAGTGCATTAATGTCTCTACAACGACAACAGGCAAACGGTCCAAACATGCTGAGAAACTGCTGATAGCAAGCAAAGAACTAACAGCTGTTAGCGAGAAGATAAGCACTGAGTCTCTTATATGTGATCACGCTATAATTACTTACGGGGACATACATGAGGCATTTGAAGAGAAAAGTTCTTAAGCCAGGAATTTTGTTCCACTATAGATTATATCAATCTGTTCAACAACAGTAATATTTCATGAATCCTAATTTCATGAATCATTTTCACATTTTATAGACATCGGTGGTGATTGTCTTTTTTTGGGCCATGATTTTGCTATCGTTGGTCCGATCTAGTCGAAATCTGGCGAGTATGAATCGATTCAAAGAAATCTATCCTGTCAGACATAACTTCACCTTTAATTTTAGAAGTTCTATCAGGGAATTGCTTGTAAAACGCAGTGGATTGGGGACTATAGGGGATATACCCCTGCTGTTTGGGATGACAGCTTAGGCCTGGTTATAGATGGGGTTGAACATTGTGAACTCACATGAGATGTTTGTTCTTGGTATTGCCCTTCTAGTCCCTTGGTTTTTGGTACTGGTTGAATTTTGATAATCATTGAATGTTATACAGAACAAAACATGGGCTCTAGTTTTTATATCTCACAATCTACCTAGTGACGTTGCCAGGAAACAGAGTGGTGCATTTGTACATCCCCTGAGTGTATTTATCAATAAGCAGACAGAGTGGGAATCACATCGGTTTCAGGTCTACATGGGCGATTACCCGGCGTTGGCTGTCGCCCAAAGTGCCCAGTGTAGACCCAGGCAGTACCATCACACCCGACGGCCCACACCAGCCCCAGACTGTTAGACTCTACACACCGCATGTGACCTGGGACCTGCCGCCAGAACCTGCAGTACCACACAGTGGAATGACTCCGGGTTAGCAGCATTATTGTTATGACACAGATCCAAACAGCCGCAGACAATAGATCAGGCACTGGAACATCAGAAGCACAAATAATACAACATTTCACCGGGCAGAGAAGTATGACGGCATGTTAGTGGCATGTTAGCTGACAGGAAGCAGAATGAAGTTATTGAAGCTGCTGGGAAACAAGATGAAGACAGTCATGAAGAGAGAGAATAAACGTCGATGAACATCCTCACATGTGGTCACAGGGCTGCGTGTGTGAAGTCGCCTCCAGGGAGAAGGACGGCTCGTGAACCATGATGTCGCCCTTTGCGGTCGTGGACCACAGGGACTGTCTGGATGGGAAACCTGCGATCCCTCGACACTCGCAGCAACAGTCTGACAACAGGGACAGCTGAAGAGACAGGGCAGAGCCACAGGCAGTAGAGTACGTCATCAAAAACAGGCTTTTAGGAGTGAAAACATCATTTTTACTCGTGCCATAACTGCAACAGTCAGTGTTTCTGTCTTGCTGTTACCCAGTCATTCATGTCCTTGTCAGTTTGCGCTGCCAGCACCAGAGGCCACCTCTGTTTGGTCCTTTGTGATGTGTACACAGCAAAGGCATAGTGGTCGTCCCCCAGCACCGGAACCAATGCTGTCACTTCATTTACAAACATATGGAGGTACTGAAAGGTAAACACAAGACGTGAGGACACGCCGGGTTCTCTTTGTGGGAATTTGACTGACACCAGGAGCAGAACCAACCTTTTTCTCATCATACTGTGTGTAGTAGACAAAGAAAATGCTGTCCTTCCTGCCGTCAGATCTCGTGGACTGCTCCAAAGCAACACCCACATCCACCCAGCGCTGAGGCTTCCAGTCTCTCCACCAGCGCAATGCACCTTTACGCACCCACACCGACTGGAGGCGACACGTGAAGACACGCGCAGAACAAACATGAGTGAGAGGAGATGCGGTACAATCTGCTGTTATTAAAGAGGAGCAGAACCAGGCTTACGTTACTTCTCTCCAGCGGTTTCTTGCTGATCTCCTGTCTGTCTTCCTGCAGCTGCTGCTGTTCGCTCCAGGCTGCGGACTGGACCGGAGTCAAAGACAGGGAGCTGGTGAGCGGACCTGACCGAGAGACGAACGAGTCAGACGTTTGGAAAAACAGAAACCGTAAAGAAGACACCAGGAGTTCATCTCTACACATGCAAAAGAAACACATAAACAACATAGATATAAACTCACGATAAATAAACGTGGCCACATTTATGGCATTATTAATGAAAATCATTGGAGTGCATAATTCTTAACATCAATGCTTCAGGTTTGTCCATCTACCTGTGGGACTAAGCCAGCTGATCTGTGATCTTGTGTCTATGTCGCAGCCGCCACCAGAGATCCAGGTCCAGACAGGTCCGTCCTCCTCTCCAACACCCTGAGACGTGTCCAGGGTCGCCAGGGCAAAGGAGGCACACGCATCGCCATCGACCGATGTCAGTACAGCAGCCTGTGCATTCCGAGCTGCTTCCGCCCCCTCCAGATCCACATTCATCCAGGGAACGTCATGTACTATTGCCTCTGGGGTCGGGAGTATGGGGGCTGGGCACGGCTCCTCACGTTCTTCTGCAATGGCCGGCTGGGCTGTAGAGGTTCTGTCGCGGTCTGAGATCAGGCTGTTGATGAAGCTGTCACTGGCAGGGATGAAGGGTTTGGGAGCATCCTGTTGTGAGGCTGACGGATTGCCCAGTGTTGTCAGAGGAGGCACAGGTGTGTCCGCACCTCCTAGAGGAACCACAGACGGAGCTGCTGCCTCCAGAACTGGGGTGTCATTGGTATGGTTTTGAGGGTCAGTGGGACATAACTCTGAGTCCGAGCTAGAGCAACTCAGGACTGACCTATGTGAGACCTCGTTCAGACGGCCGCGAGCCTCACTCTGATTTCTATCACACAGCGCACATGAGAAGAAAGAACATGGGAGAACGGATATGACCAAGTTGGCTTCATTTGGTTCTCCTCCAGCAGACTCAACTCCAATACTCACGCAGAACTGGATGAAACAACGTCTTTGCTGCTGCCCCACTGGGCAGAAACAGGGATCCACCCATTCCCACTTGGTTCTGAGGGGGTCACACCCATTCTGAAATACAGGCCACGGTCCTCGCCCACAGCCCACACCTGACGGACGAGAGAATAAAAAGCTGACAAAACAACGACTTCATGCACATGTGTTGTTACACTTCATCGTCATTCAGTGCACCGTTAAAGAATGTTCACTTCAATCGCAGAGAGGAATTTAGTAATAAGATACGTCATCATAAACGTCAATTAAAATAATACGTATTCACTCTTTGAAGATGGTGGTCTCTAGGGGGACAGAGACAAATGTTCCTTTATAAGGCCATATACAGTCACACTGGTGCCTGCCACCTCACAGAGGCCATATCCATAATCACTGCCCTGAAATATGAAATACGCGATATGATGATGATGGCTGGACTGGCTTCTAATTAGGGAATCTCCCATATGTCACACCAGCGGGGATATAGTCTGGGGATATATAAGGTCGGGCCTGAGGTAGTACTGCTGGGACATTGGCTGGACAGCCTGGCTGGACTCGTGTTACAGGAGGCTGGAGGTAGAGGAGCTGAGGGAGGAGGTGAGAGACAGAAGGGGAGGAGGTGTGAGAAGTGGGTTTGCAGAGCTAGCAAAGTCCTCAGCTGTGAGATGCAGAGCAAAGACTTTCTGCACCTGACCACGGACCTGTTCTGGCTCGTCTTGAAACCAGATCCAGAGTGGAGGGTGAAGTAAAGGAGGAGAAGCAGCTTAAGTGCAGAGGCTGGTTGAGGGGGAAACGGACCGCAGCAAATATTGAAGGATTCAAAAAGCACGGAACGTTCAAGTTTAATTATAATACTAAGATTTCACTAAAAACATTTCCAGTAAATGTGGACATGTTGATTCCTGTCGAATACTCACTGAAGACAGTTCAGGATTAATGTGACATTACAACGTAAAAACGGACAGGGTTTTATTAAGAGGTGTGAGGATGACATCATCAACAGGAATCTTCTCACCTGGTCATTGAGCCCTACATCCACCATCATCATCTCCCCTCCAATGCTGATCCAGCCAGACCCACAGGGGTTGTGGGAGTCCACACCACGCCGGAACCACACCTTCAAACACATAAATATGCAGACACGTTATAAGATGAGTGCTTTTTTCACAGCTCGACATGTGAGAAGGTTGGATGTACCTTGTAGTCTTTAGTGACCACCCAGACCACACTAACGCCCACAGCCACATGAAGCGCTTCAACCCCCTTTCCTGGTGATTCCACCTCCACCCACGATGTCCCTGATAGAGGGAGAAAACTTTTGAGTTTACTGATTCAGCACAGAGTCAGTAGCGTCATAAACTGTCAGCAGTTACTGTGTTGGTTTCAGCTGTTTGTGTAAAAAAACATCACAAAATTTTAGGACCAACCCTCCCGGTTTCTTCCGTTTACGTTTGCATCGAAAACTAAATAGTGTCCCATCTTCACAGAAAAATTTACCGTTAAACAAGCAAGCTGGGAAAACACAAAATGCATGTTTTGGATGATAATTTTATTTAATGCCCTAAAAGGACATTTTAAGTTTATTTATTAATTTAAATTTGCATTTAGTTTAAAGTAAAAGTTCTTTAAAATTAGTTTGAAGATCTGACACAATTTAATACGAGATACAAACAGTAGGAAAGATGACCCTGTACTTTTCACAGCGCTGTATATTCTTCAACCGATATTTAATCTTAACGAGACAAGAGGAGACCCACAAATTAAATTCTGACATATTTATAAAATTACCACATAAAGATTGCTGAATAAATTAAAATAAATCAAAGATGAGACAATAAAAACTAATTTGGGAGTGTAAATCTGAATTGGAATGAATACTAACCAGTCGGGCTGTCTAGGGTGAGGCCGGTACGGACCAGCAGGTTTCCATCCCAGAGCACAGCCCACAGCAGGTCCCCAGGGCCGGACGATAACTGAGCCACCTCCCTAGGCACCTCTATTTCCTCCCAGCTGGAGCCCTCTGGGACCCGGGGGTGAATGCCCTCCCTGAACCACACCTGCAAGATAAAGATGAAGACATGATATACACAGAAAATATTAATTTCATTATTTAAAGTCATATTTTAGGCGTGTTCTATGAAGGTTTGGTGTATCAAGTCAAACAGGACGTAATTTGCTCAAGAGGAAATTATATGAAGTCATGCTGCCCACTGGTGGTCCAGAAGTGAACTGCACCTGCAAGTGGACGTTGACTGACGTCTAACTGTTAGAAACTGTGGGAACAGGTGTCTAACTTTATGTCTGTGGGAACAGGTGTCTAACTATATGTCTGTGTTTCCCTCTAACTGGATCCAAATATACAGTATTTGTAGGAGCCAGGTAAGGTATGGTCCATGTATTTGATTGGTCAATTATAGTAATTCGGGTCACATGGTGTGGGAAGAGGAAGTAATTTGCATATCATGTCACCACTCAGTTTGTGAATGAATGGAGTGGGGTTGAGCGAGAAAGACACATTTTTTGCTGACCACTTATGCTTCATCTTAGGCGTTTTATCTTATGTTTTGTCATTGTTTTGCCTTTGATGTTATTCTGGATACTGCACTGGAAATCCCTACACTTTGGGATTTTAATTAAATAAATTTAGGAAACGTAGCCACGGAGCAGTGATTATTTGGACAGCCATCGCAAGCAGACTGTTTCCCCGACTTAGCCTCTCGGCGTCTTATAGGTTATTTTGTTTAGAGATAGTTACCACTTAAGTATTCGATTTCTTTTGTACAAAAAAAGTGTGCTTTTTGAACATATATAAGCCTAGATAAATGCAGTGTTCAACATTATTGTGGAAAAATTTATCAAGGTTGAAAATAGACCCCACAGTGTATAATCAATGCTGTCCTAGTGTTTCAGGAAAATTCTTTTTTTTATCATTTTAAAATCTGCTTCTTGTTTTATTTATAACTTCTGGGTTGAAAATTCTCTAAACTACAGAGAATGTAGTCACTCAATCAATAATTTGGAAAGAGAAAGAGATGTTTAAGAACCTAAGTGAACTGACCTGTCCTTGTTGGGAGACACCCCAGAGGTATGGATACCGTCCAGACTGGTCACTCATCTCCCATCCTCCACAGCTGATATCACAGAGGGGCAGCGGGGGCCTCCTGGTGTTGTCCAGAGGAATCTGCAAGAACATAGCATAGATTTGAATACTCACTCTGGCCTGTCTTCACTTTTCCACACTGATAGTGTCTGACTCACGAGATGTGCAGGTATACAATATGAACAGAGAGTGTGCAAACCTTTGCCCAGCTGCCTTGTGCGATGTATCTTCTGTACCGGATCCATCGTCTGCGGCGAACACAAGAGTTCCATTTCTTGTCTGGGGAAAAGTTGGCAGGGAAATCAACTGCGTACTCCCAGCCCTGAAGAACATGACAAGATGTTTTATATCAAATACACCAAAATTAAAAAGAAAATATGCAAATAACTTGTTATTTGTTGTTTCTTACCCCAGTCTGGCTGGGTTCTCCTCCACAGCTTTGATCAACATACCAGTCCCCCTCCCACTCCCAGCTGCGGGAGGGCAGCTCAAAGCTGTGGAGTGGATGAGGATTCATGCCGATCACGTCGCTCCATGGCCAGCGGTCTGTGGGCAGCAGTGTGTCAGTGAAGCCGTCCACTGGGTTCCACCTCTGAAAACACACACATGCAGACCACCAAGCACATCAGAGAGGATGACACACAGCATCCCCATTCTAAGAGGTCCAACGAGCAGCTTGAGCACACCTGGTTTTCATAAGTCTCCTCTCGGTAGCGGATAGAGGTCTCACTGGGCATCATGTTGAGGTAAACATGGTGGTCACAGCCGATGCCCCAGCAGCGCTCTTTCCCTGCAGTGACACGCTTCAGCTCCAAAAGCGAGTCGTCCGCTCGCTCCCACCGCTGGCCGGCAGTGAAAAGGCTGTATACCCTTCCATAAACGTCAACAGCCCACAGTAGAGTGATGGGCATGATGGCACCTGGTAAGAGACAAAACAACCCCTTTCATATTGTCTGGAATTTTCCTTTAGGACTCTGTTTACTCAAAATTACTGATATTCCGATAAGGTACAGACATGAATTGCAAAAATATACTATTGTAGAGCTTTATTTAATTCTATTTTCCATCATTTCATTTTCTATCAATGCTTATAATTCTCATAAACTTATGTTTATTCTTAAAAAACCTAATTTGTCTTGTTTTTCAAATTAATTCTTAAAATATTTCCATTTTCTTGCCTTTTACTTAACTTTACTAATATCATTTTCCCTTTTGGGACTTTTTCCTGAACTTTATTCTTAAAATATTTCTTTTTCTAATTTTTATTATTCAGCTTTTTTATTTTTATTTTGTCCTTAACTTGCATATTTTCCTTAACTTTACTGATAAAATATTGATATTTTAGAATTTGTTTTACACAACTAAAGTCTAAAAATATTTCCGTTTTCTTTCACTTTTTATTGAACTATTTCTTAAAATATTCCTTTTTAGAAAACTTTACTTTTTTCCTCAACATCACAATCTTAATTTGGAGATCTGTTTTTTCCAACTGATCACTGAAACGGGGTATTTTAATTTGAAATTAGAACCGGAAGTGCTACATTCTGACTTCCTGGGATGACACTTGCTGTATGAACTGACACTAATCCGCTACTTTATTCACATCGACTGTGTCCCAATTAGGCCGTAGTTCTTTTCACTTTTAACTAAGGTACATTGTTGTCATAAGACCCAGCCGCTTAAAATTTATTCTGAAATTCATATACAGAAAAAATAGTGGCTAAAGAAAGAAGTCTGTAAAGAAGTTGAACATTTCCTTGGATTAAATTTAGCGTGGCACACTACATGTTTTATTAAGATTGTAATTATTTAGAGCGATTTTGGATAAATTTATAACCGTATTTACAACATTGTCCTGCGGACGTTGGAGCTTTACTCAAACAGACAGGTGCTCCAGGATCCGACAGCCTACCTGAATATCTAATCCGCGGTTTTCAGGTGAATGGCATCAGAACCGACATAACATCAGGGGACACCTGCCGTGTCCAAGCCCACACTAGGACACACAAAAAACACGTTAATTGACACTGGAATATGTGAAAGAGCGTTACGCAGCGTGAGAAGACAGGCAGCTGCTATGGATGCCGCAAAGTCGCCAATAATCTGTTTACATGTCGAAGAGCAGCAGCAGTAGATTATTACTCAGAGACTCCCTAACATTACCCACTGAGGACGATCCGTCACGAAGCACGCGTCTGCAGACCCACGCAAAGTCCAGTCTGTAACATTGCGGCAGAACAGAAACATTTAATTCACATTCTGGACCACAGGAATGTTGAACAATCTAGCTCACAACAGGAAATAAAGGGAGAGTACCTATTGGCGGAGAAGCAGGCGGAGGGCGGGACCTTGTTCTCCTATTGGCCCAAACATGAGACTGAGGTGTCTTTTTTTCCTTCTGACTGATTGACACGCATATTTCAATAATTTATTCAAATGAATTATTGAAACAAAGTCTGGGTTTTAGGCTACGGATACGCTGCATCATATCTATTGCAGAAACAGACTAATGCATGTGGATTGTGTGCACACCGCTGAGAACAGACCACCTGACAGATAATGATAAAATAGCTTTGTGTATACAACCTCAACCTACCCAAGGTTAAAAACATCTAAAGTTGCAGGAAAAAAAGTTTCCTGGCAATGTTACAGTCCTCAAAGTGTAACAAAAAACATAACCAGATCATCAATTGCTGTATGTTGTTGTATCATTGAACCACATACTATGGTGACATTATCAGAGTTGTGCCTCATACAAAATTAGGTAATGTCACCAAACTCTGGAAACGTTCCACTAGCCTTAGCAATCACCTCTTTGTCATTTCTAAAAATGATCTTCAATTATGGCAGATATTGATACATGAAATTTATTTAAAACTTAAAAATCATTTTCTTAATATATTGTTTCTTAATTTAAAGGTATTTGTTGTGATTAAGGAAACAAATGTCTTTTTAAAATCTTTTTATGCCAATTACCTTTGTTGTTTGTTTTTTTTGTTGTTTTTTTGTTGTTTTTTTTACAAATAAACGTTATGAGGATGATTTCCATAAAGTAAAAAAAAAAATTACAAAGAAAATCATACCTCATGGTTAAAAGTGGTCCAGACTCATTATTCCAATCCGTATTCACTTAAAGATTTAAACAATTGTCCCCAACATCTACAACTGTACAAAAGTCAACCTTGTTGACAACCTTTTGAAGCATTTAGTGATGGCAGGGTAGTCAACATGATGAGTCACAAGGGTGGTGAATGCTCATCATTCCATTATGTTGCACCTGCGCCGTCATTATTTATTCAGATGAACAACAGACCACCCATGCCCAGGATCAACACTTTTTAATGGACCAGAATCATAAAATATATCCACCTTTGTCACATCAGAAGTAAGGTCTGACGATCCACTCATAGGTAGGAATGTTGGCACTGTACACCGCAAAAACAATAAGCAACAACTGAGCATGATGGACTTACAATGGTGCTGTGAGGACAGCATGTCATCCCGTTTCTGGAGGAGAATGACATGACAGTTCTAAACTGGCCAGCATGGAGTCCCCAACTTAACCCCACTGAAACCTGTGGGGTTGGTAGAGTGACTGAGTGTGACAGTGTGAACATCCTCCGTAGGCTCAGCAGAAACCTCAGTCAGCGCTGACTGAAGAGTGGGCCGCCATCCCTAAGAAGATCCAGAGGTTGAACCAGTCCATGAAGAGGAGGATTACTGCTTGATAACAAAGGGGACACCCTATAATTATCATTATTACACTATTATAACGTTATAACACAGTATTTAACTAACTGTGTAAAATGCTGCGTAGTCCAGTTTAATGTGATCTGAGTAATAAATGATGCCTTTCATTTCAGTGTTCTCTTAGTTTTTTTCTTACTGACTGAATGAAGATTAGGCTAATTAAAAGCATAACACAATAACAGTTAAGTCATTGCACTTACTTATTTTTCCTTCCAGTCTCAATTTTCAAAAGCTGAACTTAACATTTTATATCAGTTTTCAATTCATCACATTCGTATTATAATCTATAAATCACATGAACAAGCGTGGCTGATATAAAACACAGGATAATACAGTCTTTATATCGCCCTAGATAACAAAACCATAAATAGATACCATTGGAGACTATGCTATTATTCCAGCAGAGAATAACAGTGTAATTTTATATTTATACATTAAATGCGGTTTTTTGCTTTTTTGTAAATGTCTGGCTATAGCCTAAGCTTAATAGTAAAAAATAGAATAAATAAATTATGAATTAATTAATATTATATATACTATTTATGTTCATCTCTTTATCTCTTTATTACTCCGGTAGAGTAGGTGGCACCTTTATTGGCAGCTTTGTTCACCATGAAAATGTGGGGGAATGCTGGCTAGTGTTTTGGAAGGCTTTAGGAGGTCCGGCAGTATAGAAAAACGCTATAAGAACAGTCTTACCTTATGTACCCAGTTGCTGGGTTGAAAACAACCCTGTACTTGTGTTTGAGTTTATGGTATATAATCGGTTTTATTTCATGTTTGTTCGCTGGTTTTCTCTCCAAACAGTGTATTCTTTAAGTAACTCCTTTAGTCTCATCATGTTACCATACCTCAATCCTAACTTTGCTGCTTTTACACTTATTGCATTGATGGGTGTGCTTTGGTACTGAAATCTGGACATGGGTGCCTCAGAGCTTGTGTTTGCCTTTCTGTAAATATATCACAGATTATAGAGCCGCAGTGAATCCTCCAGAGCAGCTGGCAGTGAGTTTCTGAGTACAAACTCTTGGAACCCAATTTTTCATCACTTCTAATCTGCCGCAAGCTTTATTATATAGACATGGTTTATTGAGCAAAAAAATGTACACTCTTGACAATTGTTGTATATGTTTTGCAATGTTTTGTTTTTAAAATGAGCATTTTACTTTACCCCTCGTTTATTTTTTTGCTCCAATGTTTATGGTGTTCAAAGAGACATTCTCTATAACTTCTATGATACTTTCGTTGGCTAGCTTTATCTATGTAAACCGTGTCTGTCCCTGTCAAATAAACTTCAAGTAAAGTTTTTCATTTTGCATTAGAAACAAAGCTACTATCATTCTAAATGAATCCACTGCCAAATACAGGATTTTGGCAACACCCAAATATGAGAATTTACTGTGGCACAGCTAGACTAAATAATCCAACCACAATTTCAAAGATTACAAAGATCATCATAATTATTTTTTATATTACTAAGAATCAGCTCCATTCATCTGTATAAAAACAGCTGGATTTAACAGTTTTCCCATATTTCGTCCTACCTTTCACGCTGTTTTCCACAGCTTAATGTTCTAACGTTTCCACACAGAAGCCTCCAATAACTCTCAGGCCACCGCTAGTTTACAAGGCTTTCAGCCGCATTATTTTCAGAGAGGAGCCGTTGATGCAGCCATTTTAATACAAACACTCATTCCAAGGTGAAAGAAAATCTTGATTTCAATATTACAGAAAAGCTAATCAATGGATTTGCATGAAATTTTTACCCAGGAGTAGGTCTTGGCATATCTTACAAAATTTACTGGAAATGTTGGTGACATTACTGTCCGCAGTATTTACATAAAATAAATATAGCAATCCATTTAGAGTAGTGACATCACAATGTGGTGAGACGCGCTCCTGAAACTGTCCATTATTGATACCTTTGTTCCTTTGAGGGTTGGAGCTGGGTGCTCAGTGGGCTGAACAGAGACTCTGAAGTGGAAAGCGCAAGTGATGGCTGGCTTCAGATACGTGAGAGATACTCAGAGAGTTTGTTGGCATTGTCAGTAAATTTACTTGGGTACTCTTGTGCCTCATATACTGGAGAGCAACAGGAAATGATGCAACAAGTCATGTCAGTTTAAGATAATGTCCTGCTCAAAGTCTAGGAGTGTGGAGCAAATAATAAAACAACGTGTTGAACAAATGAAGAGTGCTCTCTGAGGGCTTTTTCTAGTTAGAAAATGTGTGCCCTTTGACTGAACCTGTTTATAATCAAATGCAGAGAAATAATTTCACTGTTGTACTGTGTATGGCTGTATGTGATCAATAAACAATGCAGTATTATAAAAGGGCCAAGGGTAGAGCCTTGGGGGACACCAAAGGTCAAAGGGGTCACTGAGGAGGAGGTATTAACCATGGCTATTGAGAAAGTCTATGGTTGATAATTAGGATTTTTTTTTTTGTGGCATATTAGAGCCAAAGGTTGAGCTAATCTACATAATTGAAATTGATTATTGTCCATGAAAACCAAAATTTCATCATGAAATCATTGTATAAGTCTGACATTTTGTTTGAAAAAACAAAAAAACAAAGCAAATCACTGTTTTTGCATAAATTATTATGAAATTCCTTTATTGATAAGGCATCATAAAATGAAAATGAATCTAATATAATGAATATAATCAGGACAGTTATTATGTAATAAGCAGAGTAAACATGTTTGCCCTCAACACACACACACACACACAAACAAGCACACACACACACACACACACGGTCTTGCACCGACGCTCGCGACTATGATATAAATAATTGTGTGGACATACAGGAGAAGGTTTTATGCGTTAACATGTATCCGTACGATCCGAGGTCTGCTGGAGGGAGGGTGAAGAGGAGGGTGAAGAGGAGGGTGCAGAGGTTCACCCTCCTCTGGTGATGGACTGTCCCTTTAAGGAGCCTCTGGGTGCGCAGAGACGCACAGTAGGTCATCATCACATGATTCTTCTCTTGTGACCAACCCAGACAGAAATGCTACAGCCTCTGACTCCCAAGTGAGTGGGAAGGTACTGCAATGACAGAATATTGTTGTTTTGGTACCGAAGGACCGACAGCACGGTGGGAAATGGAGTTTAGTTAACCATTAGCAGACTGATTCAACTCGCGCTTCTCTTTAAAGCAGACGTTTGAGGAAGATCTGGGGTTTTTCGAGCCGACAGGACAAAGTTGGCGCATGGAGAGGGACGAAGTTTTATTTTGGCGCAGCGTATTTTCTTTGGGTTTTTTTCATCTGCGTGAAAATCAGCGCCACACGGTTCCACAGCCGACCGCACAGAAAAAGTAAGATCCAGTGTGAGTCACTGAGTTCAGTTGAGGACAAGGATTCAAACAAGTTGAGGAAGCGTCACGTCGACGGAGATGGTGGACAGCAAACCTCTTCTCCAGGACAGACCTCCCTCCTACAACAACGTCCCCGCGGCGTATGAGTACGGGCCGCCGCCGCAGCAGGGCTACGGGGCCATCCCGCAGCCCGCCCCGCCGCCATACGCGTACCCACACGGCCAAGGCAAGTAGCTCGCTTTATGTCGCACATGTTCCCCAGTCAGTTCCACACGAGAGGAGAGTCTCCTCCTGTCCTTCAACGCCATCTAGGACAATATTCTAGCTCGCTTTGTTCTTTATTGTGGAATGTTAGTAACCACTGTGTCTGTAAGTTAACAGTAAAACAGATTAGTTTCGTTTATCATGTGCCTCAACGCGGCGCATGCGCAGAAACACGATTTCTGTGTTTGTGTTTATCTCATTTGTATAAGCTGTTATTCCACCACTAGTGCTCAGCAAACCATAAATTAAGTTTAAAGTGTGTTTATTTACAGTAAAACAATCACAATGAGTGCTTTCCTGGGAAGAATGTGAAATATAGTCATGTTGATGTTATGGCATAATATGTGCAGACTGCCCTGCAGCATCACGTACAGAATGATCTCAGCATGTGACTGACAGTGGTTGAGCTACAATAAGGAAGTTATACAGACTCAAAATACAAACTCTTATTTCTTGCAATTGTATGCAATATCCTATTTGCTCTACATCTGGGTTTGGTTTGGTTTCTACAAACTGATATTGTTATTATTAGATATAGTTTTACTGGAAGTTATTCTTGGTACATTTCTTTGCAGTGTTTCCATTATAATTATAGCAGTAACTATTGTTGTTTTAGTCACTCAATCTCTCTTAACCATTTCCTGCCAAGGCAGTTCCTAAACTGGTTTGGAGCCAGTGCTTAATTAGGGAACTGTTACTTGCATTTCCATAGCCAAGGAATGGGCTGTCCGTCAAGAAAACTGGTGGCAGAGGCGAACCAATAACTTGCTGGTCTCGAAATAAGAACAAGTTACACCAATGACTGGAAGTGGGATTATTGGGTCAATTCAAAGCTTTGTGACTGCTATAATAAAAAAAAAACAGATACAGTGGCAGAGTGTAGATTAAAACAAACAAACTAGGACAATGGACGTTTCAACTTAAGGCTCACTTCTGCAAAGCGGTTTATTTGCGGAAAGAAACACCTCTGGCCACATGTGACAATTAATTTAATGGCCCCATCTACTACAGCCTATTGTGTCTTTGTGATTAAATGAAATGCTCCACTGCTTCTGTGAGTAATGACGTGGCTCCAATGCCTCTGATGTTATGGTGTCAGAATATATCTTTAGTCCTTTTGTGACACAATGCCATGGCTCTAGTGTCTCTCCAGCCACTGGAAAACCAAACTCTGGCTCGTCTGATGTTCAGTTGTTGAACCGACTCTGAGTTGGCTCTTGCACCAGCCAGAACATGGACCCGGTTCGCTCTGGTGGAAAATAGGTTAAGAGAGAGAGAGAGATGCCTAACAGGTCATGGCAAGAGGTAGCTCACCTACAGCTGGTCTTATCTGCATGTTTAAAGGCAGCATTTCCTCACTACTGTCACTAAGTTGTTATGGGCTGCCCTATGTGGGATGTTTTGTTGTGATTTGGCATTGTATTGAATAAGTTTGACATGACTTTGAGAACCATTTGAAAGAGATATATTTGTCCTTAAAACTGACTTTAGGACTAAGGTATATATGTCCACCTGGCTCATAGCATGACACTTATTAGACAGGGACTGTTGGTTAACTTTCTGAGAAGTAGGATTGTGGTATCAAAGTTCAATGTGTCACTGATTGTCACTGAACATGCACACAAGTGACTGACAGAATAAATATGACCTGAGAGTGAAATAAAGCAGTTAATCCTTCTACATTCAGTCACGCTCTAATCGGCTGTGATTTTTGTCAATCTTGATTTTCTCTGCTTACTTTTTGTATTTATAGTAATTTCATGGTCAGACGTGTCTAAGCTGTGTCTGTTATTTAAAAGCAAGATTGATATTTGGACCTGCCTTAGTTGTAGCTATGAGTCTTATTTTCACTCTAAATCAACATATCCTGAATATATCCACAGAGGACTTTATGTACAACTGTGACATTCATACCAGTAACAGTTGAAATGACCTCACACTGAAATAAAGTTCTACTTGACCAGTCTTTGAGATGGTACCAACTTGTACAACCGACCGTATCCCTCCCTAACACATTAATTACTTCATGTGTCATTTCACTCTATATCTGTGCTGTTGAACCGATTAACATGACGTGAGGTGCAACTATTTATTATACAAAAAAGTGAGTGAGTAAAATCTGAACTATAGGAGTAAAATATGATCTCTACAAGAAAGATCTCCTGGAAGCGATTCAAATGCACCAAAAGAAAATTATGCTTTGAAAACCTTTGGGGATAAAGCTCCATCTAGTGTCAGAAACATATAACCTGTCTTCCAGAAAACCAATCCAGTTCTTCCTCGCACAAAGGTTTATGTGGGTATTCCATTTGAAAATGATCTATGAAATAGTTTTATACGTTAACACGACTAATCTGCGATGTTGGCGAATCCATGATATCCACGCCTTTCAAGGATATAATTATTTAATGATTTATATTATATATCATCTTTCTCTGTCCACCACAGCTTACCCATCAGCCAACATGGCCCCCGCCGTATCCCAGCAGCCCTATGCTGGCACTTACACCATCATTCAACCCTCTGTAGTGGTTGTGGGAGGCTGTCCAGCCTGCAGGTGAGGACACACGCTCATAAACACATACTGGTGTGTATATCGTGTAGATAGCAGAGAGAACTCCGACAAGTCACAGAGGGTGTAAATGATGCTGAGACGAACTGTACAGACTTTTGGAGATTATCACATGATTAAATACGAGCGTTCCGCCCTCACCGTGACTGATCCGGTTTTGAAACCACTTGTGTGTGTTTTTATTGTTCCTGCACTTTGGTGTTAGGCCCACAGTTGTGTGATCTGATGTCAAGCGGACGTGACCCTCAGTTTTAGACGACAGTTTTTTCGTCGGTTTCACTGTGCCTGACTCAGCATCCCATCAGTCAGATGATTTCTGCCTCTAACATGTGACAGGCCTGATCAGGCCAGAGAGGCCCGAGGGTGCTGCAGGACATTATTTGCCGGAACAGGTTTAGACCTGAGTCGTCTGAATTCGTCTAATGAATCATACAATTTGTTCCGGGGCATTCAGGAACCTTGTTTGGTATCTTTTAATTTGAAATTCTTTTGGTTTACTAGGTGATTTGTGTATTTGCTAAGTAATCATCCTGACTGCCTAAGAAACGCACTGGATTATGAAGTTATAAGGGGGAACACCTCAGTTTTGAATGAACCCGTGTAGATGATGTGTATATGTATATGTGTATATGTATATATGTATATGTATATATGTATATGTATATATGTATATGTATGTCAAACACTTTACACTGCTGAAATAGTCGAATACAGCTTTGGTCATCATTGCATCATGATTCCTCTTTCAGTGAAAGCCACACTTCCTGTCACCAACGTGTAAATATGTTTATTACAGTGTAGGAAAGCCTTTCTACAGGAGTTTGGATGATTTTAGGTCAAAACAATTTGATCACTGCATCATATTTTCATATTATTGGTGAAATTAATGCCTGTTTATCAAGATAATGACCACAGCTATGTGACTTTAATGTTAAGTGCTCTCTAAAGTAGCTTTTTATTAAACATCTCTGCTTTTCATTTCATTCTTCCCCTTGGCCTCCAGCAATTTGACAGACCGCAGTGGTCGGCATGGTGCAGTCATGAGACCACAGTAAAGACTTTGTCGACTGTGACTGCTGCAAAAGATGATGCTCTCAGCCACCTTTACATCTTACAAACATCAGGAGTGAAAATATCATCAAACTTAAGCATGGCTGTAAGAATAAAATAGGAAAAAGAATTGCATGTCGTTGAAGGACCTATTGCATTTTTAAAAGGAGGTCAGACTCAAACTAACAGCATCTGCTTGATGGTTGTTTTCTGTTAGATTTCAGAACGTGGCTCACATCAGAAACAAGAAGTGCATTCAAAACAATTTGACTTATCCCCAGCAGACCCCCGTGTAGACCCTGAAAGACTATTCTACCAGGTCCCACCTTCAGGGGGGAACTCAGAAACATTGGGTTGTGTACAAATAAACAAATGGGGTTGGATACTGAAAAAAAGGTAATGGATTTATTTCAGTTACTAACTCATCATTACCAAAATATGGATATACTCCTGGACATACACTTCTGTTGTCAGCATTTATGTGATGTTTAAATTCTAAAGCAGCTGTCATTTTCAAATGCCATCCCTCCCTCCCTTCTAAATGATGAGTGGGTTTTGCTTCTTTCACCTTATTGCCTTTACCTCCTTGTGTTTTGTACACTGCTTGTACAGATAGAAAGATTTTCTCTGTTTTTTGTTGTTATTGTGGAGTCTCCCAGTCAAAGACTTTAACACTAGTGTGCTTCTAAAACAGCGTTACCTAAAACAACTTGAATGGTGTTTGTTGCAGAGTTGGCGTCTTGGAGGATGACTTCACTTGCCTTGGGATCCTGTGTGCCATCGTCTTCTTCCCCCTTGGGCTCCTCTTCTGCTTTGCTCTGCGTCAGAGAAGGTGCCCCAACTGTGGCGCCAGCTTCGGTTAGAGGGACCAAACGAGAGATTGTGCACATGCTCAAACACACACACACACACAAACGCACACACTCTAATATTTTTGTGTCTTGTGTAGTCTTTTCTTCATATTGCCATCATGTTTTGCTCAACAAATGATCAAGAATCTTTTAGCAAGAATCAGAACATGTTTTTAGTTGAGGCACGGGTAACTGAGGATATATTCTTACATTTGTTAGTGGGTTTTTTCAGTGCCTTCATTTCATGCTGAGTGATCAGATTCCATCATGATTTTGTAGATTTTGCTGTTATCAAGGTTTTGAACAGATTCCTTACATACGACAAGCCAGAATGAATGTTTTTTTTCTTTGCTAGCATGCTGCATACATATTTTCTGGTTAAACATTGTAGTGATTATTATTCTCACCATGTAAATCACTGATGTATTATTACCTTTTTCCACAAATGCAAACCCTATTATTTTTGGGCTGAGTGTGTCACATGGAGTAATCCATTTAAAAAGAAATGTGTAAAGACCCTCAGACGTTAATTGTCCTGCTGGAACAATGGACAGGAAAAACGTGTTGTCTGTTTTTGATGATGTATTTCAAGGGGCCATATTTGCACTGACCATTTATTCGATGATTCTTCAGCTGTGTCGGGGTTTTCCAGGGCCAACGCAGACCTCAGGTATTCACAATCAGAATTGTCCTGGACTTAGCAGCCTCAGCCACTCTTTGACTTCAGACTTTCTCCAAAAGGACTCTTTGTATCAAATAGCGGATTCCTCTTTTAATGTTCAGATTTCCCTCTCAAGGAAGCATGCTGAGTAAAAGCTGAAGAAGTCTCTCAATGTGTAGAAACTTGTATTTTAGTACTTCTCTCCTCTGTGACGAGTCACCCGGTCCTCCTGACCTGACAATCAAGAATGTGTCTGTCCTTGTATGTGCGGTCTCCATGTCCACGTCTTCCATCACAGCAAGGTGTTTGATCATTATCCATGCCAGAAGATTGAACTGGCTATGCGGGTAAAAGAATATTGCTTTGGTAGACACTACGCACGCTCTCATGATAGAGGTTCTTACTTTTTTATATACAAGTTACTGTAATTAAAAATGAATGCTACTTAATTGCTTCAGTCTCATCTCTTTGGCATTTTTTCCCTTGTTATTATAAATACACAAATAACATGTTTGACGATAGAAAAAAATATCAAACAGCAGGGTGAAGAAATAAGTTTTATTTTCATGACAGAAAATGTTATTACGGATGTGGGCTGAAGACCAAATCAAGTTCACCCTACGTTCTAAGATTGCCCCGTGTAGAGATTGATGTTTTTACAGTAGTGTGTGTGTGTGTCATTAAGGCAAAGACTGCAGAGAAGAGTACATCGTAGCATTTGTTGTACAAATGTATATACATGATGGACTGAAGGTCATATTGGGGCATTTTTTGATGATTCTCTCCTCAAAGCACGAGTCAACATCACTAAGAACGTTTTCATGAGGACCTGAAGGTCAAAGGCTGAGGTCATTCTTTTACTGTCCTATGGCATAAGAAAAGCTTCTTTAACAGTTTGGACGGTGATCAAACAATAAGCTGTATAAATACATAGAAAAACCTTTTTACTAATTTCTCAAGTGCAGGTAAGAATGTGGTCATTTAAAGACCACTACCACAAACGGGAAACAAAATAGATGCGGAAAAATATAAATCCATCTTAAATATATGAACAGCTGTCCCATTGAACAACATTGATTCAACATACTTCCTTAAGAAGTATGCAGCAGTGGAAGGATTCCAGATTTGCAGTTTCTGCCTGCTCTGGAGAATTTTTCTTTTGCCATTCAGATTGCAATAAGCTGGGAGGGGGTTCTGGGGTAAAGGGTTTGTGGTGATGTGGACGGCTTATATGTTGGGTGCGGAGCGGTCATTGGTGACGGTTGGCCGTAGTCTGACTGTGGCGAATGGGTTCCCTGCCCTGTGGGAAAAACCAGACACAGACGAGTGATGAGCATGTTTCCAGATGACTGACACGCATAGATGGTCTTCATTTTTCCACATGACTTACGCAAGGTAAGCAGGCGGAGGTCTGGAGAGGCCGTTAGACTGAGATATCTGTGGAGAGAAAAACAGTCACTGTAACATAATCTGTCACAAAGAACATAAGCATGATACATTTGAGGCATGAATACCTATATCATCCCCAGAGGTCTTTCTACCGGTTTGATGTTCACTATGAAGAGTGACTGAGCAGTTTTGAGGCCTAAGGTAGAAGGAGAGAAGTTAT
Organism: Lophius piscatorius; assembly: GCA_009660295.1. NCBI lineage: Eukaryota > Metazoa > Chordata > Actinopteri > Lophiiformes > Lophiidae > Lophius > Lophius piscatorius. The sequence continues at coordinate 23,933 of VRLP01002046.1, read as the reverse complement.
ACAGTTCTCAGTCCATGCATTTTAACGCAATGAGAGATTATACGGAACGTTTGAAGTTAGTAAAGTTTGTCATATTTATATTTTGTTAGTGCCATCAAAAAAATTGACATCAGTTTTAGTCCTTTGATCCACCATCTCATCTCAAGGGCTTTGGCCCAAAGATATAGTGGTAGCACTTGGAAGGGTGCACTTTCTCACAGCGTAGGGGAGAATTGGACTTCTGAATTTAAACATGGCAGTGATAGCCATGAAAACTGTAACTGGCCAGGAAGGCCAGTGGTCATCACCACAGAGGAGACCATGGACAAGATCCATGCCATGATTGTTACAGGTCAAAAAATAACGATACGTTACCACAGAGCTGGAGGCTCCTCGTGCCAAATGAGAAGCAGATTTGGCACAAATACCAAGGGACAATCTTCTCACTTATGGTGAATCCTGAGAGATCTTTGAAGCATAATGTTGTCATGAATGACCCTTTCATCTGGGAGAGGAAAAATTCTCCAAGACAGTCCAACGTGAGGTCTGAAAGAAAGGTGATGGCCTCTGGTTTCTGGAATGCAGATGGAGTGCCCCTGATGGACTATGTGGAAAAGAGTCTCACTTTTAAAATGTTAAGCTCTTCAGACTGCTGGCGATGACGTAAACTTAGAGGTGTGTACATCCATCATGGACAGTAGCAAACTGAAAAGACACCCGGCAACAGGTCATGTCATGTCAGGATTTCATTTGCTTGAAAAAGTCAACTGACAAGAGTCCAAAAGGTCAGAGCGGGAAAGAATCGAGTGGCTGAGATAGTAGCAAGGGCTAGGAAACTGTAAACCACGTAGCTGCATACGCAGAAACTGTTAATGAAATACTCGCCCCACAAGCAGCAAAAGAAATGGCAAAGATTTCCCCGTACAACCGGAAGCCAAATCAATGACATGTCAGCAGATACTGAAGCCGTCTTTTATCAAAAAAATCTTACTGAGCGGGAAATGACATCAAGAGCCAGTGCATGTATTGAGAAAGAATAGGGCGGTTTTGGGCATCCCCCCAGGATCAAGTTTCGACGTCACATTTACCCCCATGCCCCTTTAATGCAGAGATACACTGGGTACCTTTCTAATACATGTTAGACTGTGGTGACTCAAAGAGTGACAGAAAAGGTGAGAAATACAGGGTAAATGGTTCGGCGTGGGAAAGACAGAGTGCTGCATCACATCACGGGACAGTGTGTGGAATCTGGACCTTCTGGAAATTCTAGTCAGCTCAGTAATCAGGCACAGTAGGTTTTCTTGAAGTCAACTACACATAAAGGGCAGGAGGACCGATGGAAATTCTGTTCATGAAAACAGACCTTTTTCTAACGGATAGATAATTAATGGATACATTTGTTTTGCAGATTCAATTCTATTATTGACAAATCAAATGACAAAGACTGATTAATATGTATCACTCAGGGCTTTACCTAAGCTTGGAAACCATGTATGAGGGCGAGAACAAATACAAGTGACCAGAAAGTGGGTAGTATAATTTCTCGCATTATAACATATCATAATCACAATCATATCGAAATCCAGGTGGTAGTGAAAGAGGAATATGTCAGAAATACACTGTCAATGTTCCAACCACGTTTCCTATTCAGATTTGTTTAGGGCTAGAATGACCACAATAGCAAAACAAATGACACAAACTAGCAATGAAGTGTAGAATGTAACTGTTAAGAGTGTAAAACTGTATCATATGAGATGAGGGACTCAAATTCTTCCTGACCGCTGTTCCTGTCGTCCACATGCACTGCTACAAAGATTCCACTAGAGGCCAGAAGTAAACAGAGTGACTAGTGAGGCTGTTCTTGGTGGTTCTACCTGGGCACAGTCTCACAGTGACCACTTCCCACAAATCATAGGAGATTCAAGTCTGTCCTGCTGCTGCAGCTGCTTGGGTCAACAACCCTGTAACAACAATGGTGGCTGATAAATGGCATGTTCCTTTTCACTCTGAGCTTATTGCTTAAGTCTCTCTTTGTCACACCATGACTGCAGTTCAGTGTCTACACGCAGGTACAGTCACCATGTTGGTTCTTAGCTCAGCTAGAGAACCAAGAATGTCCTTCATACGGTCCACTTTCTCTGTGCCTCCTTCCTACATATAATCATTCCAGTGAGTCGTTATCTTTTTCTTAAAGCACCAAACCAGTGAGGGTGCATTTTTTCTCACGGTGACTGTGCATTCCAGGGTGAGCCCCCCTCCTCTCCCATTCCTCCCTTGATCTTCCTCCTATACACCAACTTGCAATGCTGAATAAAGTTTGCTGGTGACACAAACCAAGTGAAAGTATAGAACTATGCGGCGATAACACTGGGAGATTAAAATGTTTTTAAATCACTGATAGAAATATAAGTTAAAAAAAAAAAGTAGGCGTAAAAAAAAACAACCACCTAACAATAATTTACCAAAAATAATGCAGGCGCATGAATTAAACACCAACACCAAGAAACAAACCCAGGTACCAACCGACACTTGGCAGAACATAAGAAATTTGCCATGAAAGCCGGTGCGTTTATATGCATAATAAGGTGGAATAGAGAAAGAGAAAGAGGTGAGAATGAAGTTAGTTAATCTCAGTCAATACAGAAGCTCAGGGAGTTAAGTGAATTAGTGTTTGTGCAGTAACAGATCAGTCTCTACTTATAGACGCGCTTCCCTTGAGTGGACATTTATCGTGGAGGAGATGAGTCCAACACAAAATAGGTGGGCCCGGTTATCAAATCCACAAGCAGAGCAAAACAGAAATTTGGGAGAAATGTAATGCAAAGGTTGTGAGTTTGATCATGCAAACAGAGCAGGTGCATTTGACCTTGATCAATCCCCCCTGATTTACATTAAAGCAGCCTAGGCCAACAGCAAACGCTTTTGTAGAGAAAACCCAAAGGTTTGGCTGATAGTTTGCATGGTATGCAAAGGAAGGACATTCCTAAAGTCAGGCAATGACTATGAACAAGCTGATGAGGGAGATAGCAATAATAATAAAATCATATGACAAGAAGCACCAGCCATCATTATACTGGCTGAAAGTAAGGTGTTTACACTGTTCCTCATTCAGCCAGACTGAAGAACAGACTGTCCCTGTCCCTATCCGAGTGTTACTAGCCCTGACTGGAGAAAAGACTCCAGGAGACTCATTATCGGCCCACCGGGGATTATCCTAACATCTGGGCCTGTTCAGTCATTTATCCTCTAAAACCACATGAGAATGAACAGTGTTTTTTTTCAACTTTTTTTTTTGGTAGTCTCATCAATAACACACACATAACCTTTACACGTAACCATTACATTTCATAAAAATCAGCATTTAATGGATGGCTCAGGTTTAGGGCAGATTTTGTAGCCTCTTATCTTTTCAGGGTTGTTTGGGGCCTAAGCGAGAGCTAGAGCTAACTCCTGATCCAGAATGGTTCTAGTCCATCACAGGGCCAGCCAATTCCACCTCACTGGTTGTTTGTACACAGTTAGACTTCTTAGTCAAGATGCCATTGCGGCAACTTACATTTAACATATAACGACTGTCAGCAGCACCTTTGCCATTCTTCAACGGCCATCCATGCTCTTTGCTTGGAAGATTCTAACTTTTACATGTTTCACAGTATTCCTCTTTTTGTAGAGTTGCTTCCCTAAATATAAAATGGGACTTAAGCCCATTATTTAGAAAACAAGTTTAATATATAAAAGCTAACGTGACACAACCCACAAACAATTTCATCAGCAGTCTAGATAAGGCTGCAGCAGCAGGTATCAGGTGAGACGCAGCCTCAAGTTGCCAATACTCTCACAACGCTAGAGCAAAGCTGTTCCAGAACCACTTTAAGGTTCAGCAATAGATGATGGGTCAGATTATACTGTGCAGCTCACATTTCTTAGATCAATCATTTAATTTTAAACTTGGGGCTTCTTAATATGCTTATTAGAATGTACATATTTACACGGGGCTTTAACACTCAAATATGAGAGAATGTGAGTTGAACCGACACAAACCAAACTACTGACTGACCGTGTTATGATCAGATGAGGAGGAGGAGACTGCCGAGGGTGTGAGGGAGTGCTGGTAGTTGTTATTTGTGGTAACTTTGCTGTTGGTGGAGGCGTTGTTCTTGATGGCGCTGGGCTGAGAGGCGTCAGAGTAGTCCTCTGGGGGAAGCACCATTGTTGCTTCATCTGTCTCTGTGTCCTGGTGGTGGAGGTTGACCACACTTCTGCTGCGATAGGGAGCAGCAGACACACTGTGAAGGAGTAGAAGGAAGAGGATGAGAGGTGGTATGGGAGAGCATGGAGGTGATGACAGATAGGGTGGAGGGAGAGAAGGAAGAAGGAAGAAGATTGGAAAGAATCAAACTAATTAATCACCTTGATTACAGGAATGGAGGTCTCCTGCAATGTGAGCGCCCATTAATCTCCATCGTTGAGAGCTGAATGCCAGACTGAGGTTTACTAATGTAATTAAATTAGGGTTAATCTTTAAACTGATGTTAGGCCTGTAGGCATTATGTGAACGTTATGTTTATGGGCTACAGACTGGTCCTCATAAGGACAAATATACAAAGATGAATATGTGTGTTGTTGTGTCCCTAAACCTCGGTTAGGGTTTTAATTTTTTGTTTCCCTGACTGGGAGCTCCTAGTTGTCTGCCTCCCCTGTGGGAGGTGCGGCACATTAAGATCTAATAAATTAATCCGACAGGGATTAAGTCTCTTTGACTTTCTTAACCTTCCCTTTCTCAGTCTCTCATCATCCTCAAGATCTGTTCTTTAGCACGCACCAGTGCTGTGAAGGGTTGACCCCCATCTGATTTCCTCAATTTTTTGGGTACTTAATACTAAACCATTTCATATCTTAAAAACCAAAGAAAAACATTAAACAAAGCCAACCCGATTAAACACAACACAGTGATAAAATAAAAACGTAATAATCCAGTACCACCTGGTTTTGTACGGAAAAACTGTTTGCTTCCATAGCAACTAAAAAATATGCAATTAAAAAACAAACAAACAAATCTACCACATCGCATTAACAGCTGGTTGTAGCTGGACACGATAGCACTCCCAGGCCTGATTACTTACAGCCTGTTCATTCACTTAAATTAACCCTTTTTAGAAGTAGCACACTATATATACTATCTTTTGATTTTGATCAAAAGACATTCCGGAAGCGTGCGGAAAAAGGTGATTGTTATACATCAGTGCTGCCAGGGGTAGAGAGTTGAATGACATTTGTAGCCTCTGGGATTCCACAGATGAGACTCACTATCTAAAAATGAGGAAGAGGGGATATATTTTACACCGGCAATATCATGATACTGATCTCCAGTTACCGGAAGCTACAAATGAATGTGATTTATGTATTTGGTAACTTTTTACTTATACTTTCAACTCACAATCAAGTTGCCTGTGTTTTATGTTACATTTTGATTTAAGATCCCACAGAGTTTAGTACGACGTACACAGAGAAGAAATTATTTAACACTACAGAATTTGTTTGAATTTGTCAAAAAAGTCCAATTTGTGATTGATTTAAATAACACAGATTTGAGGTTTAGACAATATTCATATGAGCACAACAATGATTAAAAGTCTTTCAAGGAGCACTAGGACAACATTTTTCTCTGAGTACTGATTGAGGAGATTGAAAGCAGAATGGAATTCAGCACAAGAGCACAAGGAATCAAAGGTTGAAGAATGGAGAGTCACCACAGGATTAGACACGTTATCGCTCAGACAGTAACTAGAGGAAACCTGCCGACAATACACCTGACTGCAACAAGAAACCTGCTGGTGTGTGTTAGCTGCAATGCGGGTCTTCTTACCTGTTGTTATTCAGGATAGGTTCGGAGACTGTACGGCAGTAAGATGATGGGAACCAGCCCCTCCTGCACAATATGGATAAAGGGACAAAGACAGATGAGTTGAGAAGAATTAGATCTAACCTCATGTCAGGGGCTTCCATCATCTCTGAACCAGTGCAGATGGACACAAACAGGCAGAAATGCTCTATTTTCATCCAAATTTACATTTCCGAGCGAAATAATGGTATTTCAGTTTCCTCTTCTGTTATATATATTGTGTGGATTTATGCCTATGGTAACTACGGTAACGAAAAACCCCTTTAGAAGGTACATATAATGAACAAAGATATGAAAGGGAACAATTGACAACTCTTTTATTTGGCGGGTTTTATTCCTCCTCTAACAACAACTCTCATTTTCTGTCATTAAATCAACGACTTGTGTTTAAGATCTAATCTAAACCTTTCCAACCTGACTCATGAGTATTTGAGACAACTTGTCAGGCAGGGTGAAGACACATGAGGTTTCCGGTGACTCCAGGATGGAAATTCAAGGAGCTAATTGTTTGGGCCCACACTCACACACACACACCAAAATAACCTTGACGTCACCACAGAAATGTAAATGGTGAGAAAAAACTTGATGAAGTTCATCAAACGAAGAGATTGAATAACCAGTTCACCTTGATCTTAATTCTGATTTACTTCATCTTGAAAACCCAGTTTGAAAGGAATTCATGGCAGAATAAAATCGCTTCATAAAACAGTAACGATCAGTCTTGATCAAACGCTCCAGCCATGGCTTTTGTGTTATCATGCTGCTGTTCGTAATCAGAGTTTAGCCAGTCAACCCCTCCCCTGTGCTCATGTTTGCAGTCTTGGTGTGGAGCAAAGAGGTTTCAATCGTGTACAGCTCCTACTGGAACAAACACCTCTCACACACATTGTGATAGCTTTTATTTATCTAGGGTAGAGTTTTCCACTGAGAGCAGGTGCACGTTTCCAGCAGTAATGGTACTGCCGGCCACAGAGCAGGTTCAACTGAACAACTTGTCAATAATAAAAAACCTTACTCAAGCACAAATCAAAAGCATTTGGAGCACTTGCTTTCAGCTACAGACATTTACTGTGCAGTAAAGTAAGATCCAAACATGCCTGCTTGGAAAATAGAGAATATTACCATGAGATTAATGTTCAACGTCACGTGACATGTGTCAATTTGTCAAATGATGCTTTGGTATAATATTACCAGTGCCTTTCGGCTCTTACTGTGACTTAAATGCATCTCTGTCTCATTGACATTCATTCTTTGCTCCTTTGATTGTGTGTGTGTGGGCATCTGAATCAGTCTAGTATCGGCAGGCGTGTTGCTGGGATACATTATCAGAGCAGATATAAGACAAAAGGAGCAATCCAGCTAGAGACACAAATGCAACAAAGCCAAATCTCCCACAGGACGCAAAGTCCATCTCTACCGATGCTCAGCTCTGAAATTCATGAAGATATAAACCTTTTAAGCATTTAGCCACAAAAGCTTGTGCGACCAAACTGTTACTTTGCAACAGTCTTTCTTTCGAAATCAAAGCAAAAATTATTAATTTCTAGCCTTGACCAATATTTCTAAATTTGCCTTGATAGTGATAAGAAGACTAATGAGTGATTAATATAAGAAAAAAAAAAAAAATCCTGGGGCTTCATATCAAATTCTTGTTTAAAACGTCAGACATGAAAGATCCGGGGAGCTTAGTGCCTGTCTGTGTGAGATAACAGGTAATGCTCTGGACTTCTCTCTCCCTGCCTCCCTCAAGTCCGCTATCTTACATCCAGCCTTCAGGCCATGCTTTACCCTGATTTCCTTATCATTGAGTTTTCCCGGTCAGTCTGAAAACACAAACCCGCTGTGTGCGTGTACATGGTCATCATTACAATCAAACAAGGGACTATTTGGTCAGTGATGACAAGGCAGTCCGACTCGTATCATGTTCCAGTGTGACAATATGGTTGCACAAAGGTGACTGAGACACATACTGACTTAGTGTCTTTGCATACAAGGAGAGCATATAAGTCATATTCCTGAGCCCAGCGCAGCCTGTGCACATCCCCCGACTTTTTATGTCAGGGGATGATAGGTTAGGGTCTTATTAAAGTCAAACATCTGCTGCAGGAAAATCAAACACCTGTGAATCTACTTACTTTCCATTCTTCTCCAGCTCGCCGTACATCCATCCGTCTCTCTCATTAGGGATGAGCGGGACAATGATGTCTCCCTCGTCAAAGCTGAGCAATGTGCTGTTATTGCCACCCACGTGGGGAAAGATGGTGCGGACACGTGGCCTCTTCACTACATTGTTGAGGCCAGTGGCGACAGACACAGACCTGGCTAAGCTGTTCTCCTCACTGTGGTCTGGGTGAATTAAAGACAAAGAATCAAAACAAGAAAAACAACAATAATAAAACTGAGTAGTATGCAGCCTCACGCTGAGGCGGCATGATGCCGCACTTCAGAATTGTGTCTTTGATGCTAATCAAAGCAACATGCTAACATTGACAGTGTCATCAGTCATTGTTGATATCAAGCATTTCTAATGTTTTCACCATCAGAACTCACCTATATTGTTAATGCTCATAGTTTTGTAGGTATTTTGTCTGAAGTAAAAGTTGTGGACAAAATCCCAGGGCATAAATAAAGTATTAATACGTCTATGATGTTGGGATGGTGCAAGATGATAGATCAGTGGATCCAAGTGGTTACATTCATCCTCTGAATCTCAAACTGCACAGCAGGTTTGGTTTCAATCTCACATTGGTGCAAGCAAAAAGACAGTTCCATGTAAAAAGCATTCAAGTCCAAGACCAATTGGACAAAGTTTGTCGCATCATAAACCAAAGTTAATAGAATGTATGCTCTAGGAATAATAAATATTCACATTTTTCATTGTAGCCCATTCAACGGTTGTTTGAATCATTCAGAATTCACAATATTTCATAATGGTGCAGAGTTTTGTTGCTGTGAAAGGGAGGTGAAGGTGCAAATAAACACAACAGTTGTACTCACTGCCATGAAAAGCAGAGGATTAAAGCCCCACAGGCACAGAGGTGCAAAAACATTGCCTTATTGCATGCCATGATACCTGTGTTGGTGTGTTGGTTGGTCGTGGTGGTTGCTGCACTGGAAGGGTTGTTCTCCTGGGTGAACATGTTAACCAGAGGACTGGACTGGGCCTTTAGCGGTGGGGCTGGTGGAGTGGAGATGTTCTGCCAATTGAAGAGTAACATTAGCATTTCGACAGTTTGATAGGGCTGCAGCTATCTATATTTGACCTACAGTACATTAGAATGAATGATCAAGATGACATAACGTGAATGAGTTAAAGACCCGACATACTATAAGATTTATTTAAGAGGTTTTTTTTAACTTAATGTTTATCAGTAGCCATGGCGTACTGTTCTTTCATCATTTATTTAAACAGGGGGTCTTTCTAATATCTGGATCTCTTTTTCAAGAGAAATCTATGTACAAAAGTGCCGATTACATGTAAACATACATTCCTACTTCACATATAATCATCTTATCAAACATAATGGCTTACAATATGCAGAAATATTAATACTGATTAAATATGGAGAATGTAAGTCGTTCCTTTCCTTTATTCATTAAAATAAAAAGCTATATAACGAGTTACACTGGATTCTAATCAAATCATTGTCGAGTGCTTCTCCCTCCCAACATACCACACTGTGCCGGGATGGGGAGGGGGAGGGCAGAGGTGTGACTGGGACGTGCGTGCGCAGCTCCTCGATCATAGACAAGATGCTTTGAGGCATATCGTTGGCATCGTTACACTGGTCCTGCCAGCTTAAAAGCTTTGCCGTCAAAATGTCTCTGGCCTGTGCCAACAGGTGTCGGCAGAAGAGAGGACAAGTAAAGAAAACCACAGACATCAGTAGATACTCTGAACAGAGATTTTCAACATCAACACAATGTGTCCCAAGATCGGAGTTTGGAATAAATTACTCCGGCTGCTGTTTTGAGTAGATTTGGAATTGTTGAATTTTTTATTTTGTAATATAGGTTTTCAACACGCTGTGACATAACCTTGGACATGTTAAACCAAGGACAAACATGATGTTTTGCTTGACAGCGCCATAAGGAGGGCCTTGAGAATTCTTGTACCTTTTCATGGAAGGAAGCGAACTGATAGGAAAACATGCAGTGTTTATCCAGCAGGAAGCAGAAACGTCTCTTCTCTTCTAGCAGAGCGTCCTTACAGCTGTCTGCAATGAACAGCTGCATGTCCACCTGACGACTTGTCAACGTTTCCAGGCACTGACAACACACATGCACAGCAATATATTAACAAACATATTTGAATGGATTAATATACACGGATACGTTCATTCAGCATCTTTCACACTAACGTTGTCTTATCTTACTGACCACATGGTCTGAAGCCATCTAGTTCCTTTCATTGCAAAGCTCTACATAAATCCCCATAAGGGCAATTAATATGAAAGGGGCACCTTTCTTTTCTGACTCTCCTAATCTCTGTGGTTCAGGGGAGAGGTATTGTTTGATTAGAGTTAACTGTATAGACAGATAAGGTTGCATTGATTGTTTAGAGAAAAGACAGGAACAGGAGAAAGGAGGCAGACAGTGCAGCCGAGGAGGTGAGGTCTTACCAGCATGGACAGCCTGGGATTAGAAAAGGTTCATAGGCTACGGAGATCTTAGGGCGTCTTATTCTACAGATTTGATTATTCATACTTTAAACTTTTAAATCATTTGCTTATTTTATATTATTGTGTAGACAAAAGTGAAGACAATAAACAATAAAGTCGCACACAGAGTGATTTCCATGTTGAACACAGAGTGATTTCCATGTACTCTATACCACAATTATTGCCACCCCGTAGGAAATCCTGTGATTAAAAAAGGTATCTAAAGCATATTTCTAGTCCTAGTTTATATTTTCAGGCTAACCTGTTTTGTAGGATCTCTGAAATGGTCAAAAATTACTTCCCATTTCATTGGGATATAAATATGAGGTGACACAGGCCTAATTCTCAACAGTTATGTAAGAGAGAGAAAATTTGTATCTGCACAAATCCGGCAATGCATACAAGAAAATATCTCAACAGGTAAAAATGTCAGTTAGATCAATAACTGAGAAGTTTAAAGAGACTGGAGATGTTAATAATCAGCATGGAAGAGGACGTGTCTGCAAATTGACTCCGATCACTGTGAGGAGGATGGTTTGACCGGCCAAAGACTCTCCAAGGATTGAGCACGGTTAGAGAACTGGGGTCAGAAAGTCTTCCTAAACACCATCAGTTGGCACCTACACACACACACACACACACACACACACACACACAAGCTGTGATGGGAAAGTAGAAACAAAAAAGCCTCTGCCTTCATCTACACACAAAGTAAAGCACCTACTGTTTGCTAAACTCCACTAAGACTTTCAATGGAACAAGGTCAGCGGTCAGATGAGGCCAAAGAAGAGCTTTTTGACAACAAACATCAAAGATGGGTATGGCTTAGCAAGAAAGGAAGCCAGAGAGAAAAACAACTCATAACCATCGTGGAGTCTGATAAAAATGTAATGTTTAAATTTTTTTTTACTTGGGTAAGATGTTTGTGAATAATGTGAATTAAAGATTCACATAGATAATAAATAAAAAAAATTTGGCACCTATTTTTAAAGGGTGCAATTATTCAGGAGGAAATTATATATTTATTATGTGGATTTGTATTCTAACTTTTGCCATGTTTTTGTATATGAGGTATGTTCTTACAATCAGACATAACTTCTGGTGAAAGTGTAACCAACCATTTAATCAATACATAAAACACAACCTCTGAAAAAAATAAATAAGAATTACACACGCAAACTTTGAAAATAATTGGCACACTTACTCTATTCAGTTCTTGCAACCGTCCTATTTTGATAAAGCCTTAAATAAATGAAAACGGTGGTGGAACGAGTCAAAATGAGTGAATTAATTTGTAGAAGTTCAGTTTCTCACCCTCTGTGTTAACCCACATACAAACATATATTGGCACTTGGCAGCCATTGATTTGATGAAGTTAACTTGATGGGTGCAGATACATATTGAAATCCCAATTTCAATTTTAATTACTTAAACAAATAGTTAATAACGTTGTAATTTTGGGAGTAACACATCCCTGAATGTAATAAAAAAAGAATCTGACCAATAGGCTGAGGAATAGACAGTGTAATGTATAAATCTGTACTCCTGGTTTATATATCAATGTGACCTTTTTATAAACTGTGAAAATTAAATTGAACAGACATGAGCAAAGATCATTTTTTAGCATAAATGTTCACAGGCAGCTAATTTAGTTATAAAAATGCTTTGTGAATATACTTAAAATGTAAACCTTTTGTAGTTGTATACCTCCTGTGTCAGCACTCATGCACGTCAATATACCAAATCTCAAGGCCCAGCAGCTGTCATTACTCTAAATCTTTTAATTCTATCTGACAAGCTTGCGATCATAAAATTGTGATGATACCTGCTCAGCAATGACAAACCTCCTGGACAACATAGTTGGTGTACTTCTGAGGTGTGATCCATTTTCACAGTGTTATCTTTATCGATTTTTGGCTAAAAACAGAAAAGGACACTGGATTTGGCTGTATTTAAAAGCGATATAAAGGATGATAGTCATGAGGATCAGCTTCATCATTCTCTCACTCAAAATCACCCACACACACCAGATCTGCTGCTGTCAGATGTAAATGAAATGCAGACACTTAAATCCATCACCAACATTATAATCAACAGACAAAATACGCATACATAATTAAATTATTTGTCATAGAAATGCTAGTGGTATAGAAAATAATATATAAGCATGGAGAAGTGCATTCATAAGACTCTCGCGACATGGACCCAATGGAAATCATTCAATTCCAAATCCATCGGCATGGATTTGGAATTAGAGAACAAGCTTAAAAACCATAAGTCTGATATGTCAGTAAAGACTACAGATTTATACTGTAGTATGGGCCATGGACATTGGGTCCGACCACATAGCCTGAAATTATCGGTTGGAATCGTGGATACAGGGCCTCGTATTCACGCTACTAGGCCAATCGGATGAAGCCCCAGCTAAGTATCAGATAATAATTAGTGTCAATTTGGTGGAGAGGGAAAGGCCTGCTGGCATTAAGGCTGAGGAAGGAACTAATATGGGTTGAATATTTACCTCTGCAAAACATCTAATGTTTTCACTAGAGACGCACAGCTCTTTTGGCCCACCAAGCATGAGCAACCATGGATCTCACCGGAAAACCAGAAAATACAAAGCTCGCAATTTTTAATACTACTAATGACAAAATAAGATGTGGAGGAACAACCATGAAAACTTTCGGCACAACAAAATTAATCAGACACTTCAAATGAATTCACCCCGAGGAACATTGCTAGTTTCACTCTGTTAGCCACTATGCTAACGTTAGAAGAGCGGCTAAAGCTAGCGAGAAGCCAACCACAAGCCCACTGTGTGCATGCATACTGTCAATAATGATTTTAAAACATAGGGACAAAAGAAGCTGGAATGGACCAAAGAAAAAGATACAAAAAGAACATAGTTAATGGAATATTATATTCCATTTATTCAAAGACGCATCCTTAAATTTTACACTTAAATGGAAAAAAGCACTTTGTCAAGCATGTAAAATTAGGCAGCATTATTTCTTGTGGTAGTTATCCTGCCAAGTGCATGAGGGAAAAGGGACACAATACACAACCCCTGTCAGAAATGAGTTGTGTTTTCATAGGCAACCAATTTTTGTTTGTCTGAAGAACATTGGGTAAGAAAGAGCACGGTTATGAAAAAGACCCTAAACCCTTCCTCATATGATAAAGGTGAGGAAGAAGAGACAAGATGAGGAAATAGAAAAGCTGAAGTAGGGATGGAATGAGGAAACAAATGTGAGGTGGAGATGATGTGGAGAAGAATAAAGGAGATAAGAGAAAGGAAGTTGTATGAAAGTCACCGGGAGAGAATTCATCTCCTACAGAAAGCCAAACAAACAAATATTTGATTTAAAATGATGTATTACAAAGAATATATGTATATCTTTTAGAAACTGAGACTACAGACTATCTGCTATTTGTTCAATACAACCAATGGGAAGATTACTGAAATGCTGATGTCAACTATCAAAGGATTATATTTTCTTATAATATATTTTTCATGTAAATCTACTAAAGTGAGGACTGTGATTCAAATTCAAGAAGATTTTTGCCACCATGATTGTCACAATCATGTTTTTTCGACACAATTATTCAAAAATAAAGTACATTGTAGAAGTTTAAGCTGCAATAAACTCCTACATGTAACATAACTACTTTTCTTGTTGTCTGTTTCTCTTCTTTTCTGCCAGGACAGGACTTAGTCTCACTGACAGACCATACACAACCTGAAACATCCAGAGGAACACAAATACACAATGCCAAGCAAACAAACAAGCCGCCTGACTGGATCAATGGAACATTATGCAACTTCTGTGGCTGCTGTGTGCTCAGGGTCAGAACAAATCTGAGATGAAACTGTTTTGTAATTTTCAATCTGTTGACTTACTGTTGGGGTGTGGTGGCACCATAAAACGACAGCTCAAACTTTGACTGTGATTGTTTTGTACACTCATCTCACTCACTCAGTCTAATCCTGTGATAAATGTGTACCACAGACCGTGTCCACAGACAGTGTCCACAATAAACAAATATGTCATACATCAATACCTTTTGTTTTGTGTTTGAGATGTTAACAAAGTGATGCTTTCAGAGCTTTCTTCTTCTATGGTTAGAATCTGCCGGGCATTAAATGTGGCCGTCATTGACACAAGAGAGATCATCATCGATTATACAGTCGTTTATATGAAAACAGGGTTACTTTTTAACATTCTTCGTCCTTGTATGCTGGAAGACGTGTCTCTTTTCATAAGAGAGCATGCAGGAGGATCAATAAGGGAAAAGAGGGGAGTACATGTAGGTAAAAAAGAGGCAAATATCAAACAGACACTTCACACAGAGTTCCCAACTGCTGTTACACAGCCTAGGAAATTGTGCTTCTCGGGTCTCAGAATTTGTGAATTAATGCAAGTCTGTATAATTATATCCCCAGAATGGGGATATTATGATATCGTCATTGGCGCCCCCGCGTCCGCCCCAGCGTCCGCCCCCGCGTCCGCCCCAGCGTCCGCCCCTGCGTCCGCCCCCGCGTCCGCCCCTGCGTCCGCCCCTGCATCCTCAATTGAAGCTTTGTGTTTACACGATAACTAAAAAACTATTTCATGGAACATTTTCAAATGTTATATTTGCGTACCCCTTAGTTTGAGGAAGAACTGGAGTGATTTTTGGAAAGTATATTTTCAACACTAGGGGGAGTTTTATCTCCAAAAGTTTTCAACCCCAATTTCTCAATTGTCCGATTTACTCTAAATTCAGCATATATGAATTGTATGTTTATGAATCGACTTGAGGAAATCCATCATTGTGTTTATTCTAGTCATATTCAACCCACACAAGGGCTTTTTGAGAAAAACACTTTTCCAGACAACTCAAAAATAATTTCATGGATCATTCTCAAACTCTAGACCCCTATACATCTTAGTGCGAGGAATAACTGGATGTATTAAGGGATTACGGTGGTATATTTCTGACAATAAGGGGTGTTTAACTCTAAAAGTTTTTGGGACATAATTTCTCAATCTTTTATCCGATTTGGATAAAAGTCTCTCGCGGAGATCTATCTTTTGTACATCATATGTTAGTCATATTTTAAACGTTCATATTTTACACACTTTAAAAATACAGGGGAAATAACTTCACATTTAATTTGAGGAGTTCAATCAGGGGGATTGCTTGTATAACCAAATGGATCAGTGACTTTTTGAGGATATACTATACCCTTGCTGTCGGAGACAAAAGCATAGGTCTAGATATGTTTGTAGTCTTATAAATACCCCTGTGTGTGTAAAATAATGGGAATCCCTATATGATATGTGTCACATGACTATTGGTGTGTCGACATCAATCTCACCTCACTCTCCTTGTTCTCGTATTTGTTGGCATTCTTGCCTTGGCTCTTTCTCCTGAGCTTCTTAAGGTCTGACTGGGATCTCTCCAGAGAGTCCTGCTTCATCTTGTGCTCCATCTGGTACCTCTTATATGTAGCCTGGAGCAAATGACATTTAGTGGTGTTAACATTGGTTAAAGTTATCTTATCCCTATATCTTCTCTGGACATACCCGAGTTAGTCATATAGAGAGATACTGCAGAAAATTCATAAACAGATTTAACGACCACATCTATTCATATCACAATCCTGTCAGCTTTAACAGAATAAAGCACCTCTGAAACATACCATTACTATTCTAGGTTTGTTAATTATGATTTAAGTTTTTGTTGTGGATATATAGGTAGATATTTACAATACATGGAGAATCATAGACCAAAGTGTTATGATATAATTAAGTGTTCATGACTGCAGTGAAATTAACAGGACATTAAAGCAACTGGATTAGAGTTAAAGGGTCTATTGTAAATAAACCCTGAAGTCAATGAGTGGTCACAGTTTTCACAGTTTCCTCACCCATCTATCTGCCCAATACTGTTTGTGGTCTCAATTACTGAATATTAAACTTTCATAATGTAGATATCTACAGACATGGTTGTTCAAATCAGAGCCGAATTTAACGAAATAATAGGGAGTTCAGATAACAAATGTGTAAGGTGGTACTGTCGGCTTAAATGTAGAGATTGATTTACATCTGGCATTCTCTTATTTGCTCTGTCTGTGTCATTGGTTTAAAAACAGCTGCAGGTGTTTGTATTCACACAGTCCGGCGATGTGGGACCTTCCTGCAGGTTTGTACGGAGGCGTGGAGCTGTTAATGTGTGATTTCGAAAAGCATCCCGGGGTTCTGTCTTTGGCAGTAGTGCCGGAACATGGTAGTCTAAAATTGCTGACGCTATAAAAATAATTAAGATTCCAAAATGTGATTGAATTCTGATTCTGTTTTTGAGATCCTGGTAGACTCAACGACAGTAATACAAATGACATAAATTGACCGAAAGTTAAAATGTGGCAACCACTTATGAGATACACGCCATTAAAGCAGATATGAAATATGACTATTCCCGATTACGTACAAATGGATAGACAGAACAGAGAAACAAGGTTAACCCTATATGCCCAATTTGGCGTTAGCATTAAAAATGTTCCAAGCTTGTGAAAAATGCAATTCATGACCTACCTCATACATCATCTAAATTAACTTCAGCCTATCGCTGATCAGGATATGTTCAGCATATTTCTGTTAATACGCTACTACAAGTCAGAACGGTGCAGATTATTTAATTAATTTGAAAAGTCAACACAAACAACATGAGCAAGGGATGATTAAGGGTGTGAAAGTGTCAGGCAACACGAGGGAGGCTCACTTTTTAGTGACTTTGATAGTAGCTCAAGCCAACAAGCCAAAAATTATTGGAGGGACAAAAACATTTCCTGAATGCACAGAAAATTAAACTAAGGCTTCGTTCACACTGCAGGTCTTAATGCTCAATTCCAATTTTTTGCTGAGATCCAATTTTTTTGCGTGGTTTTTCACATTATAATTTAAATGCGACCCACCATCAAACTCCGGTGTGAACATTCTGCTGCCCTGAAGTGACTCCATGTGCAGAAGAAGACGTGACATCACACGCAGCTTGCTGTGTTTACAGAAGTAAATATGGATTCTACACAGGTCAGCGTGTGTATCAATTTTGAAATTGTTTACGTTTGAACTTGCCGCGTTCCACCTCCTCTGGCGCAGAGTTGCCCAATTTAATAATGAAGTCTGTCTCACTTTGACACTTCAAGTCAAACCTACCACCCCTTTAAATAACTGCTTATTATTATTATGTGTAGGAGTGACTGTGTGCATATTATGTGCCCATCATATTAAAACACTACTTTAGAACATAATCACAGTAAAACAATTCTGAAGAAGCGACCAGCTCACAAACCAACTTTACTTATTAAAATTGAAAAAAATGTGTAATTAGAAAATACGACAACATTTAATTGGTGGATGGATTCTTACGTGGTCCATGAAACACTAATAGAGGGGTCGGGACTTTTTCCTTACCATACTGAAAACATAGCCTTCTTGGTGGAGGTAAACACATTTTTATGATACTGCATGTGGAAGTGTGTTCTCATGTAAAGGAGGAGGATGGACTTCTGGTGCCAAAGAAAGTGAAAGAAGCAGGCATATGCACACGCCTGTACAGAGACTACTCACTGTCATGTATTTGACATCCATGTCAGTCTTACGATCCAGCTCAGATATTATTCCCTTGTGGAATCTCTTGAACTTTAGGGACGGATGGATTAGAGAAGAGAGAGGGAAAAGAAACATTGATGATTAGAAACTTGATAAAAAGAAGGAATGCAAACATTTGTTGACTTTGCTGTAAGTGTAAACGAGGAGAATACCGAATGTCTCAGAGAGAGAAATGTAAAGCCATCATTTAGAGAGTATCAGTTTATTTATGCGGGGGTGAGAGCCAGGTCCGAGATTGTCCTTATGAGTGAGTCAGAGACAGTGTGTGGGAAAGCCCACAGTCTTCTCTGCCTTTCTATCCAGCTCTGTCATTATTATGAGTGTGTAAAAGTACTGCCTTCGACACAGCCCTGGTGAGAAGCAGCAGTGGTGCCCACGGGGGGAGGACCAGTGACTTGAAAATCCCCATTAACTAAAGCACAAGGATGACATTGTCACACTTCCATAACTTCTGAGGTCTGCAAATG
This sequence comes from Lophius piscatorius, assembly GCA_009660295.1. Lineage (NCBI taxonomy): Eukaryota > Metazoa > Chordata > Actinopteri > Lophiiformes > Lophiidae > Lophius > Lophius piscatorius. Next base: position 5,269 of record VRLP01002046.1, on the reverse strand, counting down.
GTTTTCCTCCATCGTTTTCTCTTACCTGAAATAATGCTGTGACCCACTAACTGTAGTACATTAAAGCTCAACCCACTCAGGGATGCTGACAGCAGTGAAGTCTCAAAGGAGAGCTTTTACTAGGTTTAGGCTCCAAAGATCAAATTTAATGAGCTTTTTTCAAACAATGGTATTATTTATTTTCCCAAAGCAAATCCTGTGGTAAAGATCTCACAGTTCCAGGTGTGAGCTTGATAAGCATATGAACTATGATCATGTATCGTGTCATAGCATTGAAAACAATTCCAAGTCAGTCATTTCTACATTATTTGATTATTAAAGCAGCGATCATCATTGGCACCCTTTAACAACCTGTATCACAGGTCACAGGTTTATTTTCTAAACCTGTGATCTTTAATTCAAATTATTCACAAAAATCTAAACTTTAATTGAAGTAACTAAATAAAATAAAAAACAACTTATTAACATAAAACAAATATTTGGGAGTACCACAGTTATTGGCACCCATAGAAGGTTATGCGGCTAAAATGTAATGGAAGCATACTATTTCATATGCTTAGGATCACCTGTTTGAGTAAGAAGTACTAACATTTTTAGAGCTGTAACCGTGCATAGAATACGAAGAAACAAATGTCTCAACATTTAAAAATGTCAGTTAGATACACAGTTAGATCAATAACTAAGAAGTTTGGTTATTCATCGAAGTTTAGTTATTCATCAAGGAGTTTAAAGGGACTGGAGGAGGACGTGACTGTTTTAAAGACATGGTTCCATGGACTCCATCAAATACCAGCAGATGCTGAACGTAAACCTAAATGCCTTTGCCAAGAAACTTAAAGTGGGCAGATGCCTGGACCTTCCAGCAGGACCACCCAAAAATATTTCAGAGATCACAATAAATAAAATGGGTTATGCCTTTGCTATCCTTGTCACCTGACCTCAACCCAACATCTGTGGGATGTGCTGCAGAGGAAAGTCCACAAGCTTAGACCTCAGAATCTAAAGGAGTGGGAGAGTTTCTGTGTGGAGGAATAGTCTCATTCCTTCTGCATGTGTTCTCCATCCTCATCCCACACTACAGCAGGAGACTCAGGTCTCTTACTATGGCACACACATTTTGGAGGAAAATATTTGTAGTGTTAAGAATATGTTTTTTTATTTTGTTATTTTAGTTAAATCATGTGAGATTTCTATCTCGTATTATCACTAAAAGACTCTTAAAAGTCTTAAGATTTGATTAATTTTAGCAAAATAAGCAAATGGACAAATAAAGGGCAAAACGTGTATATCAGATTATACAATTAATAAACTAATTGAATCTTAGTGATAACCGTAACCATTATCTGCAGGTGTATTATGTTAACAGTAGGGGAATATAAATAAATATTCTTTCAAACAAAAAATATATGTCCAGTGTAGCATGTAGAAATTTAACTTTACTCTTATTGTATTCAGGTTGATCTAAATACAGAATAATTTCTGTTCAGATACATGTACCTTTATAACCCTTAATTAACAGCCTATATTAGACTGTTCCTTCTTAATGCACCAACTTGTAGTAACTTCAGCTGGTACTTAGTGGAGACATGTTAAGGCCTGCCCCTGTTTTCAACAAGGAAATAAATAGATGATGTAACTGGGGAGAGAGAAAAGCTATCGCTCAAAGAGTACGATTTAAGAAAAACCAGTGGCTAAGCACGATATTTTCCTTTATGAATTGAAGGGTCACTTGCTTTTAAATACAAAAAACAGGTTCAGAGAGTGTCAATGTCTGACAAAAGGCATTAATATGAGGCAAAGCAATTACAGAACCATTTGGTTACATTGAAATTTTCAGAAAGAATGTGCACATAAAAAAAAAAGAGATATCTGACACTCACATTATCTTCCAGCTCAAGATGAACCGTCCTGTGGACTTCTGAGATTTCCATTAATGCAACACCTGCCACACAAAGAGAACAAAATAGAAAGAAAATGAAGAGATAAATGTCAGACAGGCCCGCTGCGCAACTTAATTTGACAGTGAACCCTTTGTAAGCACTATTTGTAGTCCATAGGTTAAATGTATTGCTGAAAAATGAGTTGCATGATTTGCATAAAACATTAAATGCCACGTGCTACAGATTAACTTACAAAGCAATGTTCCTTCAGGGAAAAGGAAGGAAATGTGCCTGGACCAGAAAAACTGGACCACTTACTGCTTGATGAATCAAAAACAGCTTACATGGCTGTGTGCCACAAAGTACAGCCTTTTGGCTTTGCCTGTTGCTCACTGAAGTAATCAAATTAAGATCATGGGTCAATATTTGGAAATGTGTTATACATTTTTTGACCGCCCTAGTATAAAAATGGCCTACTATTAATGAATTAGTAGTAATCAGAAAGAAAGAAAAAAAGCAAAGAGGGACATTTGGATGAATAGATGTAATTGATGACAGCTAGCTAAAACGTGGATGTTAAATTAACATGTAACACCTACCTAATCATTGTTGCAAACCAGGTACTGTCATTCATGGAAACAAAGTCCTCTAATGGCAGTGACCTCTTTTAGCAGAATAAGTTACCCTGCCACACACCAAAATAGGTTTAGGAAAGGTTAGAATCCAAGTACGATCTGTTGGAAAAGATGGACAAACCAGTCTGAGCCAGGGAGGCAACACCTTGTTTTTACAGGATATGCTGGTAATGACTTGGTGCCTGTTTCCACAGCACACCTTCAGAGTTGTTCTTGTGGAGTCCATGGCTCAACTGTTCAGAGCTGTTATGACAGCAAACAGGGAACCTAGACTACATTAGGCAGGTGGTTATAATGTTATGCCTTAGAGGTGTAATTCAATCTGAGGTGTTGCTTTCAGCGAAAGCAAAAAAAATTACTAATCTTATTCTTGAATTAAAAAACATAATGCTGAAGAATCTGAAAGACGTTCAATGGTTTGTAATTCTGTTGCATCACAACGACCGAATGCCCAAACTCATCTTTCATTGAAAATAAGTCTTTCACTAAGCGCAGTTCAAAACTACGAGGCAGCTAATGGCCCGATCATCCCATAAATCTGCATCTGCTCTTTGACAAAGTGTGCAAGGGCAACCTAACATCAATCATGTGTTAAAGAACTGGATAAGGTCACACACAAACGAGGGACACAATGAGAAACGGAGAATAATAGACAGAGGGTGGACGCACAGACGGCAAAGAACAGAAGAAAACCACACACAAGCCAACTGCCAAAGACACAATGTCTTCTGCGTCAGATACTGAAGACCTCTTTTCGTACAAGATGAACGCACTCTTAAAAATGTCAACTGGTGTGGAGACAAATTTTGGACGTAATGATGTCATTAATACAAAGATTGTGAGTCATCATCTTATCACAATGTACACAAAAGTCTTAGCAACACATGTCATAGCAATCGACGATCTTTCTCTGGAAGTTCAAAATCATTTGCTTACTGTTGTCACAGTGGGTGTAAAACGTTGCCAGGCAACAAGTGATCTTGATTGAGCAAGGTGGAAGGGAAAAAGTAAGTCATGATGTGAATAACACTAGAAGCAATCCAGCGCCATGAGTTAACAAAACCAAACCCAGATAAACCCACACAGGTGAGAGAGCCTGCCATCAGTCTTGTTTACCCAGGTTGTAAATAGGTCCGAATACACGGTGGGACACACTCTGCTTTGTGGAGCAGTTTTACATTCTTACACATCATTTCTCAACTGGAGGTGATAATAAGCAAATTGAATTGATCAATTATGAGCTGTAAGGCTTCAGGCACCTTATAAAGCATGTGTGAACATTTGTATACAAGTTTGTCTGGTTCTTGTGGAGAGGTGGTTAAATTATTCCCCAATACACACTGTGCATACAAGAGGAACCTTTGACGAGCCCTTTGTCTGGGGCCTGATAAGAACTTACTTTGAGCCGATTTTGAAATTCGCATTTAGTTGGCAGTATGCAAATCAGTTCTTAGGTCCTCAGTCTATTTGACTGTGGGCATAATAATCTGGGCAACTAAGGGGGTCACATGGTACATCATGCAAACATGTTTGGATTATGCAAAGTGTGCTTGATGCCACTGAAACACACCAGGACCATCAAGGGAATGGTGGTGAGGTTTGTGAGAGAGAAGGAGAAAATAAGTCAGATACCCAGGTGCTTTTAATGAAACGACTGGTAACATTTGAAATCTGACAGAGCAGGAGAGAGACTTAGAAAATTAAAGGAAGAAGATGGGAGGACAGGGTGCACCAGTCTTTCAATGCCTTTCCAGAGTATCTGGTATCTGGTTGGCTATGCGACACTGAAGCTCAGGTTTCCGATGCAGCGGCTTCACTACAACCGTGAGCTCAGAAACAAAATGCAGAGACTTTCTTAAATTTTTCATGAAACATCTTATGTATCTAAACAGGATTTCTGCTTCTTTATCAGTAAGATAAAAAACCAGAGGTCACACATCCTGGCTGGATACAGGGATGTTTACAACGGACTCCATCTACAATGCTATTGTTTAACAATGTAGGTGTTTTATATGTGACGCCTGATTTTAGTGTGTATTTGTTCACTCCCTGATCTACATGAAACCTGTAATAATAATTACTACAGAGCTTTCTCATGGGATCAGAACACCTCCCTGTGTCAAAGTCATGACGTGGTACTGGTGTCGACACCAGTACCACGTCATGACTTCCTTACATCATAAAAATGTTGTGTAATTACTAATGGAGTGCTTTTGTCAACCATAAGTCTCAGATTGTTTTTTGTCTTTTTAAAGAGGAATTCCTCCTTTTTTATCTTTATTGTCAAAATTAAAAAAGGTGTGACTGTAAACTTTAAATTATTTAAATTGATTGAGATAATAATCTGTTTGTTTGTGTCCCTCCCTTCATTTCCTCTTGCCTTCCTATTACAGGAAGTACATTCCAACTTTACTTACTATATACTAGTCTAGACAATGTCTTCATGAAGGAGGAACCCACAACTTTTACAACTATAATACAGCTGTAAATCAGTTTCATACTCTTCAGGTCAAAATATAAAAAACAATGATATTATATGACGTGCAAATTTTTTCCATTAAATTTTGATGTGAGTTGCAGGGTTGTGGACACTGCACAGACTACACTGTAGTCTACACTACACTGCAGACTTCTCATACAACACACCCACGTGTCACCTGCAGAAGTTCTCTGATGACTCTGCAATTGTCGGTCTCATCACAGACGGGGACGACAAGGAGTACAGAGGACTGACGCAGGACTTCATGCACTGGT
>VRLP01002045.1:0-102059 GCA_009660295.1 Lophius piscatorius | reverse complement strand
GACAGGTCTCATTCAGGACAGAAAAATCATCTGGTTGTTGCCAGGTTTCTGTAAGGCACATAACGTCCAGACATTTCTCCAGGATGTGGTCATGTATGAGGCATGATTTGTTTGTGAGAGATTGTGTATTACAGAGTTCGATTTTAATACTAGATGGAACAGTGAGTCTCTGTACTGGCCGAAGAAGACTGAAATCCACTCCACGTTTTCTAACCCGCTCAGTGAGTAACTTTATGGAGGAAACTCTGGTACCACTCCTGGGAAGAGCGACAGAGTTTTGATGACGTGTCTGAGACTCGACGGTGCGCACGTCAGAACAAAAGGATGGACTGGAGTTATCGGAGCGGGAGTAAACAAACTTAGAATGGCAACTTCTGTGAATGTAACGGGGCCGGTGAAGGACTCCAAGTTGTTTGATAACCGATATGTACAATGGAGTATTGTAGTTGTTGAAAACTGGTCACACACATAAACACACCCCGTCTTCTTGCCTTAACCTCCCACTGCAAAACACGAACACACACACAGGCTTGTCTCAACCATGTTCACTGAATAATGTCTGATGCAGGGTAAATAAACCCGAGGAGGCAGGGGACAGAGGAACGAGAGGTTCGAGGTTCGTTTGGTACTGATTTCATGGTGTCACACGGGTGGGGCCTCTCCCTTTGCGCATGTCAGAGGTCAGAGGTGATGGCCGTTAAGAGGCAAAACATTCAAACACAACAACTAGGCTGTAAGATAGAAGCACACTGTAAATAAAATAATATCTCATGAGAGTTGTCATCTAGTTACTGATCCCAAAGAAGTTATTTATTAAATATCTCCTGTACGATGCAGTTACAACGATTTACCTCTAAAAATACCCACTTATCTGTAGCGGCGTATTCTGAATCCATTGAAGCTCTGAGTTAGCTGCATCATACTGTCCCGGAGATTTCTTCCTCCTCCACTGTATGACAGAGGAGAATTTGGATGAACCAAACTATTAACCTTACTGACTAATACACAATAAAAATTTGGTACTGCTCATGGCAACATATTTCAAAAGGAAAATTGGTACATTTTTATCACAGAAATCTTTGACGTGCTTACATTTTTTTTGAGAAGTTTAACCAGTATCATCAGATTAACCAGTATCAGATTTGTAAATAATACGCCTACTGTTAAACAATGCAGTTGTACATGTTAATAACTAGGTAATAAATGGATTTGTGTGCCCACCAGTCCTTCCTATTAGGATGAATATATGGAGATATCATACATACATAATAAAGCTAGATCTATCCATGTATGTCTAGGTTATTGCTAGCCTCTTAATCTATCCACATCTCCAAGAAACTCTCTGCGTATCTCTCAAATACTTTGTAGCCGGTCATCTTCTGCGCTTTCCACTTCAGTGTCTGTGTTCAGCCCACTGAGGAGCTCTGGAAGCTAAGACCCCAGATCCACCCCACAAGAAACATCAAAGGAATCAAAGAAACTGCATAAATGGACAGTTTCAAGAGAAGCGCCTCGCCACATTGTAACGTCACAACAACAAACAGCTTCTTATTCTATTATTACCTCCGCCAAGGATGTTTTTTTTTTCACCTCTGTGAAATTGTTCGTATGTTTGTTAGCAAGATTTAGGAAAAACTACAAGACAGATTTGCATAAAACTTTACCCAGAGGTAGTTTTTGGCATGTCCTAGAGTTGACTAGCGTTAAGTGTGTGATAGCATTTAAAATAAAATAATGTCAAACCATGTAAAGCATCCTTGGGTCTGTTGAAAGGCACTATATAAATTGAAGTTATTATTTTTTTCAAACATTTGGAGTGGTGGCGTCACATTGTGGCGACGTGCAAGAGAGAGCCACAGACACGTTTCAACTGGAGAATGGCGTTTTTAAGTTTATCCAAACATCATTTTTGCGCCTGATTGCTTGGATAAATGGACTAAAATGAAAAAGCACTCCTGAACACACATGAGAAGGAGGACAGACGGATGGTTCCAGAGTATCTGAAAGATACTGAGAGAGTTTCGTGGAGTAGTTGGTAGATTCGGAGGCTGGCCATTACTCAGACATCTTTGGAGAAATCTGTATGAAATGTCCAAAGTAAAGTGGTCTTATTGAATCTGAAGACAATAATGTCTACTTTGGGAACTGGTGTGGCTGGCTTGGCAGAGCTTTGAGGCTCTCTGAGTGCTTTTTCTAGTTTTATTTTATTTTTATTGATGTGAAACATTTTAGGTCACTCAATCACTTCTAGGATATGCCCAAAACTTCCTCTGGTTACAATTTGATGTAAATACGTTTATTTGTTTTCCTGTAATTCTGTTCGTAGACAAACAAACACACATAAAATTAAAGCCTAATATCCTTCCTTTGCGAAGGTAACTATTCTGAATAGACTAACAGACTAGAACTCCTTACAGCACCTAGCTCCACCAAGACCCAACATTCCCCAAAACCTATAGCTCTGTAAAACCATGAAAGCAGATCTGACATAAAAATGTCCCCTTTGTCTGACATGAAGCCATCCAACAACTCTTTAAACGGAAACCCTCTGGACATGGACCGGCTGGGCTCTCTTCTTATGGGCGCTCCACATACGTTGCGTTCTACACGTCTCCCCGCCAAAAAAGCAGCTGCTAACTATTAATCAAACATACACACACACACACACACACACACAAGGCTGGCTGTTAGGTTGGAAAGATATAATAATAGTTATTTGAGTGCGGATGTCTTGAATAGTTGCCCTCACGTGCCCCCACCGAGGAACCTGATGAGAACATTTTCACTTTAGCACTTTAGGTTTGGGGCATTTTCTTTCCCTGCCACTATTCCCCCCACACACACACACACACACAAACACACACACTCGTGTAAACTCACACGCGCTCACCACACACACACGCGCACACGCACACAGCGTGTTGTTGCTTCTCTCTCATCAATGATAAACTTGTGGCTTTTGCGCGTTCACAAAGCTGAGCTGTGATTTGTCGAGACGCAGACTTAGTTCCTCGTGAACGCGCAACTCCCACGCAGCTTTATATGAGGACCGCGGCGCGAGCGTGTTGTCGAAAGTCCTCTGACATCCAACGCCCAAACTATCCCAACCTATAAAACAAACCAGTTTAATCAAAAAAACTATACAATAAAATAAAAGCTGTGAAAAGAACAAAGATGTTGGAGAACTTGTCCGCCGTGATTCTAGTGTTTTTCCTGCTGCGGGCCTGCCAGCAGGTTCTGACCGTGGATCCTCATGATGTCCAGGAGAAACAACTGAGCCAGTCCAAAAGACGCCTCTCTCTGCACAGCACAGGTGAGCTCCGGTGTGCGCCACCCTTAGGTGCACACTTTACCCACTTACTTACAGTTTTTATCTTTGTTACAGACGCACAACTTGTTTGAACATTTTTTTGTCATGAAGTGTGTGTTAGCATTAGAAATGTTTTGTTTCAGTGTCTGCTTTCATGCATTTTATCAAATTGTTATGAAATCCTTCCTGTCATCTCGCTGCCTCTTTTTCTCTGAGAGCTCTAGAGCCGCGATGCTCCCCCTGAATCACTCTGGAGTTGTTCCTGCTCAAACTCTACTTTTAATCCTTGAATCCGTTAAAGTCTTGGAATATCAACGTTTTAAAAAATTCGTATTTAATGGAACTTTTTCGGATGCAAACTATTTTGATAATGGAAATCTTTATCCATGATCTGTAACTCATTAAGTAGGAATAATAATAATAATAATAATTATGATGATGATAATAATCAGAACTTAAATATTCGGATTTAATGGTACTTTTTGGAATCGATTGATCAAATTATGAGGGTTTCATGAGTACAGAATAAAGCAGAAGCTACTTGAATGCAGCATTTTTTAAATTGGAAGAAATTCTAAGCATATTTTTTAAGTTATTACAACTTACTCAGATTAATTGGTTGCACAATCTGCAAACGAAAGTATTTCAAGCTTGAAAAAACCCAAAGGAAAGTATATACTGTAGTTACTGGCACACTTTTCAAGTTATTAGATATTCTAAACACAGTTTTCAGTATTCTAATTAAACGGTATTCGGGTTTAAAGTGTAATAAAGTCTATAAGTGATCATTTAAAGTTTGTTTTTGTAACTCAATATATATATATTGCGATCCAATTGCGAACAATTCCATTGCTTAAATAGCATGGCCCGTGTTGCGTTTTTCCTGTTCTGACAACATTTTGTGATAAAATTGATACAAAACATGAGTTTTTGTTGATGGATGTCTCGGAATTGGGAAAAAAAATTAGGAAAATGAAGAAATTCCTTTAAACGAGGAAAAAAAATAGCATAAAAATCTGTTGAAATATCAGCAATTTAGACATTACAGATAAATCCAAGAACAAAGGGGCAACATTTTAAAGGAAATTAACATTTAACATTTCGGAAATGTGTTCCATGTGGCCTATTAGGTCAATTTTACATCCCTTGCGCTCTCCTTTAAGGGGCAGCTGGTCTGGGTTCTTATGCGTTAATATAATCATATTATTGCATATTTGTCACAGAGTAATATGTAAGTGATTATATGAGTATACAGATAACTATTCTGTGACGTTTAGTATTAGTCTAAACCAGTCTATGTGTGCTAGACTAAAATCCTGCTCTGATGGTGGCTGTAATTCAATGCACAATCCCAGGATCCAGCTGAAGCACATTCCCTCCAAATCAGTAAGGCAGAACATGCAGTCTGCTTAACATCAGGCTTCTAAGAGCGAGAACAACAACGTGGTTACAATCATTTATTCCTGTTATAACCAAGCTAAATAATCCAAACCAATATTGGGCTTCTAGCCTGCGTCTGGCATGGAACACTGCTCTCTGTGAAATGAAAGCATGTCGTCCTTCACGGTTGTTGAACAGTTCCAGCTTGTTTTCCTCTGGAGGATGCTTCAACCAGTCATCCTATCCTCAGTCTCATAAAGGCCAACCCTCTGGAGAAGCAAACCAGCAACCCAAAGTCCAGGATCACATGATTTGAAGTAAAAAACAATTCCCCACAGTTCTCTGAAAACCTTCCAACAATAGCATTGAACATAACTAAAGGGGCTAGATGATAACTTCTGTGTCAACCTTTGACATGTGATGACATCATGATGTTGTGCATGTGCAGCAGAATACAGCAACACAGACGCACCATCACGTCTGTGCGTCACTAAAGCTGATCTTCCTGCCTCTCTGTTTGTGTCTCTCAGCTGAGATTCAGAGCTGCCTGGTGAGTTCAGGGGACGTCGGCTGTGGGATGTTTCAGTGTTTCAACAACAACTCCTGTGAAATCCAAGGGCTGCACCACATCTGTCTCACTCTGCTGCACAATGCCGGGCGTTACGACTCACAGGTGGGGAGGAGGGGGAAGTCTGATCTTTTTCATACAATCAGATGCAGTAAAAAAGGAACTTTAAAAATAACAAGGAACTTGCCATTCGGCCTCCTCTTGCTCTGACTAACAGACACTGGGAGACATTATGTCCACCAACAGCTAAGGCAGTATTAATTAAGGTTTATCTGGAGGAATTGGATCCTCACAGAAAGAAGGTTCTGGGTTCAAATCTACCTGGGACTTGAGGTGTCAGTGACAGATGTGACAGTATTACATCGTGATAGAAAGGAGTCCCTCATAGTGATGAAACTACAGAACTTTACTGCTCCGTTCAGTTTTTTAGAGCTTTATACATATTTAATCTCATTGTTTAGCTGTCCAGTATGGGGCGCCGTTTGTAAAATAGCATATGCTGATTTCAGCAGCAACATTTTGCCACATTTAGCTCCAAATTATGTTTGAATAGCGGTGTAAGTTTCTTTTTTTAATCATATTAACAGCAATATTTAGGAACTAAATCATATCTACTTTCCTATTGAAATTATGTTAAATGAAATGTCAAAATATGAAATAGTAAAGCTAAATTCAAATGCAACATTTTAATGTTGAATCTAAATCTAAATGTTTAAATGTTTAAAATGTTTTATTTTGGTACTTCCACTGACATCAGTGTAAATTTGTATATTTTCTAAACATTTAGGTTCGGTATTTAGATTTAGATCTAATATTTAGATTTAACATTTATATTTAGACTTAACGTTTAGATATTAAATTAACATTTAGATTTAAGATTTTGGTATAGATTTAACATTTAGATTTAACGTTTAGATACGATATTTACATAAAATATTCAGATTAAGATTTAACAATTAGTTACATCTAGATTAAATTGGTGGTTTTAAAAAAGTGACTTAGAAATTTGACATTGCTTTTTAAAAGTTGTATTGAATTGTGACAAAATGTTGCTGTTAAAATCAGCATGTCGTCCGATAGGCTACACACACCCCATCCTGTGTAAGGGACTCAATACTGATATTTAGCCTGAATGCAACACGAATCCAATTTATTGTTGTGGAAACACAAAAATCTGGTCTTTTCAAATTATATTTGACCACTTACATATGTGGCCCGGGACTGAATACATATCCAGACCGTGGCCACGAGACATAGATGAGTCAGATTGAAATTCATGTGGCTTTTATTTACCCACATGGTCTGAACACACAGGATCTAATTTAAGCCCGAATCCTTTTCACACCCAAGTCCAGGTTCACACAGTGAAACAGTACGGAGCGGAGCTTGCTCAGAGCTGTGTCAAAATATCTACTGTATTTTAGAAAGATGAAAGTCAAATGAAACTGCCTCCGGAGAATTTCCACTGTCCCGCTAAAGTTTTTTTTAGTTTGTCTTACAGTGTACTATTCTGAAAGCAGCAGAGAGGATTATTTGACTACAAACAGTTCATTTTTCCCAGGTCCGCAGCCAAGTGAGAAAAAAATAATCAATTAATGATGCTTTCAAATGGTAGCTGTTACATTGAAGGTTACATACATTTTTTTTTCAAGTATGTTGGATTGCATCAGTCTGGTGCCACAAGCACAGAGAGAGAGGCGGGGCCTCGATACATCATCCCTCCTTTCCACCAATGAAGTCAATTGTTTCAGAATCTTTGAAGCAGCCAATATCCCTTTCATTTTAAGACAAACCATTATGAAACAATCTAAATCCGAATGGCTACATTAATGTTTCATTCAAAATGTTAATATCCCATTCATGTGGACTTGATCAAAAGAAGAAAAATAGGTCATGTAGTGGAATTTGAAAGTCTAGACGTGGGCAGAACCACACACACACCCTAGGCTAGGTTTGACATTATTACTACTCATTTCAGACCATCTGAAATACCGCACTCACTCCTCCTCCTCTGTTTCCTCCTCCTTCCAGGGCAAATCATTTGTGAAGGATGCATTGCGTTGCATGGCGCTGGGGCTGCGGCAGCGTTTCAGCTGCGTGAGCCGACGCTGCTCGGCGATCAAAGACATGGTTTTCTCGCTCCAGAGAGAGTGCTACTCCAAACACCAGCTCTGCCTGGCACTGCGGGATCACATGGACACCATGGGAAACCTGGTCCAGTTCCACCTGATGTTTCCTCCAGGGTGAGAGAGACACTCATTCACAAATAGTCACCAAGCTTTCCTTGACATGCAAGGGGAAAATGTTTAACCATAAAACATGGCGTTAATGAAAATGTCATCCGGGGAAGATGTGGTACTCTTTTATTCTCCTTTATCAAAACAGATCAGTCATTTCAAAACCACATTTAAAGCATTTTTTACCTTTTGAGAGAATAAGATGCATCACTGCTCACTTTGATATACTAAGAGGATGTAATCCTGTTTGACCAGAGGGTCTTCATGGATCATGTAGATCACAGTTTCTCACTGAGAGATTCCGCGGACCCACTGCAGGTAAACGGAATATCAACAAAACTGACACTCATCCATTCCCTCCTACATGGTGAGTAGCTAATTTGGTGCACAAAGCATGCTGGGATGCCTGTTGCGCTGACGGTGTGATGACGAACATTGGTGTTAATAACATTAAATATACCAATTGGACAATCAAAATATAAATACCCAGATGCAGACAAGTCCAAGGCGTGCAACTCGACTCAGATCCGGATCATAATCTGTATCTGTATCCAAGTATTTTTTCAGAGGTAGGGATGTAAGGGCTGCAGCCACTATGTAGCTGAGATGATTCAGAATGAGTCATTTGAATGTATTTCATTCAGCCGATAAAGAGGTTATTCCAGGATTAATCATTGACCTGGGTCCAATAACATGGGAAACCACCGTTTTTCGTTATAACTCATAAACTAGCGATTATAAACACATGACCCCAAATGCAAGGAAACAATGTTATTTTTTCATTTACTTTATCAAGTAAAGTAAAGCTGTCATGGTGTCATCATGGTGTCTCCTGGGTGTAATGGTGCAATAATTGATGATCTCCTCAAGGTGATACAAAATGAAATGTGCATTTTGTATCACCCTCATGAATGCACCCGTTTGTCCTGCCACAGACTTGAATGCCGATGTTTATCCTGATACACCACTAATAAACAACTGCTGCAGGATTTTATTTTGCAAAAATCTGGAGGCAATGTTCTGAATGTTCAGGTTTAAGGGACTCTGACATTGGAATGTGGTTGTCTGCATGTTTTCGAGTTACTTCAAGCCTGTGGGCCCACTGGCTTTTTTCTTAGGGGACATTCTGAAATATGACTACAGCCCAACTTTATAGATGAAACGAGCGATGAATGAGTTCCATTTAGCTGCTTCAGTTTCGGAGTCATGTGCTGTGCCTGATAGTTTGGCATCAAGGCTTACTGGGACACTGAATAGAAAACAGCCATTGTTAATATTCTGAGCAACACCGGCATTTTTCATCTATGAGGTGTCAACATTTCTGCAGTAGAAAAAGTCTGTTTCACTCGCTAAAAGTTACACCAATGATGGCGACTTTGAACCCCCGGGGTAAAACAGTGGAAATTAAGACCAATCCTGTCTCATCCTGAAACTTCCACAATGTTTGCTGTGTGAATGTTACACCAAGTTGAATATATTTTTCTCTTGTGTGTGCACATCCCACCAGACCATACGTGGAGCTCATAAACTTCCTGTTGGATTGTGGAGACGAGGTGAAGTTGTGGGTCAGTCGCAGAATGCGCGGACAGTGCGATCAACAATGGGGGGCGCTCTGCAGCAGCTTCGGCAGCCGCTGCTCTCTCAACCAATCAGACACTCTGCAGGACACCACAGCCCCACCATCCACCACAACTGTGCGACTGACCACACAAGTACCCCGGAAGCAGACCACCTCGGAGGTCCAACCAGAGAACAACAACACGCGCAAGATTGACAACGGAACTGAATCTGGTCTCCGAGTGTCTGAGAAATCCAGTGCTGGTGCTTCATAAACAGAGCGGCGGATCCTGCAGCGGGGCAAACAGGGTATATGAAAACATAAATCATGCACTTATTACTATAAATGAGTAGAATGAGTAAAAGACGTTGTATAGGAGGATTTTCATGGTACTACATAACTTAGCCTATTTAGTCGGTTGGATATTTGTGATATATCAATATTTTGACTTTGTACAAGAATGAAACTGAATTATCTACCTCACTTAAACATCACACTAAACCACAGTGGCTGTATCCTTCAGCAAGGTGCATGGACATATACCGATCAACCATAACATTATAAACACCCATTGTTCGGTACCCAAACAGCCCCGACTTGCTGAAGTATGGACCCCACAATACCTCTGAAGGCTTGCTGGGGGATCTGGCATCAAGACGTTAGCTGCAGGTTCTTTAGGTCCTGTAACTGTGCTGCTAACACAGCATATCAATTTGGATGAGATCTTCAGAATTTGGGGGCTAAGTTAAGACCTTGAACTAGTGGTTGCATTCCTCAAACCATCCCTGAACCATTTTGTGACAGGACACATTACTCTGCTGAAAGAGGCCACCACCATCAAGGAATGCTGTTTACATGAAGTGGTGGACTGCAGCAATGTTTATATAGGTGGTATTTGTCAAAGTGACATCCACATGAATGGGAGGACCCAAGGTTTCCCGGCAGGACATTGTCCAAAGGATCACACTACCTCCCCTGGCTTGCCATCTTCCCATAATGCATCCTCGTGCTATTGCTTCTCCAGGTAAGAATCCACACCAAGCCGTCCTCAAAATGCAGTGCTGATGCAGACGTGCCCGCGTAGGGACTTTTTTGTCAGGGGACAGCATGGGCATTGGTCTGCAGTTACCCAGCCTTATACACCTTAGGCTCGTGTGCAAAATCATGATCCATGTAGGTTGAATCCAAAGCAATTAAATTTCTGTTCAAATCTGAAGAAGCCTATTGGATTAGACAGTTTTGGAGATGCTCAGACTCGGTCGTCTCATCCTAAATGTTTAGCCCTTCTCCAATGTCTCTCAGGTCCTTATGCCTGCCTGTTTTTCCAGATTTCAACCAATCAGTTCCAAAGACATAATGTCCACTTGCTTCCCTAATGTAAAATCCACCCACTGACAGATGCCAGTGTAACCAAATATCCATGTTATTTCAACTTTATCTCCCAGTGGTTATAATGTTATGGCTGATCACTGTACACGAATGAACACTACAATGGATATGAATCTAGCTTAACTTCAGCTCGCTACACAAAGTCATTATTCTCTCTATTTAAGTCTGTTTTTGTATTTATGAGGATTGTTATATCAGCTTAGTTAACACACTATCAAACATTCTCTTGTAGACAGTCAGAGTGCCGTCTGCAGGAAGAGAAGCACTCTTTGATTATGATGTGTTATCATGTGTTTGTTTTTTTTGTTTATGTTCTACTTGAACTACCACATTACATACAAACCCCAGGTATCAAGCTACGTTTTTTTTATTTTTTTTTAAGTTTTTATTTAAATGAATCTAAAAATACATTTGTAAGCATTTTCATGGAAATTAAATAAACTGCGATGACGTCACTTGACCGAGATAAGAGTGTGAGTTATGTCAGTTATGTCCCATCCCAACCCTGATATCTACCGGTGGGACAATGTGATGTAAACGTTTCACTCAATCAAAAAAAAATTCTGTTTGGCAGTCACACAACTAAATAAAGGATATTTTTGATCCAGTAGTGTAGTAGTGTAGTAGTAGTGTTGACGTCCAAGTGGAAGCAAGGCACAAGGTAAACTCATCAATAACAGCATGTGTGAAATATACATATAAAGCTCACACACAGACACACACAAGGTTGTTGAATTTCTCCCAAAAGCACGCTTCTGCTGTAATCTTTGACTCAGCACCACGACTGCCCTCCAGGAGACGATGTCTGGAAAGTCGCACCGCCATGTGAAATTCATTTATTTAAAAACCACAAAGTCACTCAAAGTTTTTACGGACAGCCAGTAGGAGGTTGCTACATCAGGCCTTTTGTCCCAACTTAAAGAGAGACCATTTGCAAAATGCCTAAAAACCTTTGCTTTTAGACACGGGTGAACAACACAGTTTGTGTTTCATGCATGCTGCAGCTTAGAACCTTGTTATCCCAGTTTTGTAACGAGGCACTTCTTAAAGTTAATAAAGTTGCATATTATTCAAATGTAAAATGTGGGTATTAAACAAGAACGATTTCTACAGGACCACTTCTGTGTGCAACAGCTCAGTCGCAAAATGCTGCTTATGACTCTTCACCCTTAAACTCCTTACTTGTAAAATAACTAGAAGACATTCTCCCTGAAGAACGGGTGCAGGTTCATGTAAGGACCATCAACGCCAACTAAATGAAAGGAAGGAGACGCTTCTTAAGGATGTAGAGGACGGTGGCGAGGAAGAGGGCCAGAGCCAGGAAAATCAGAAGCTTGTCTGTCAGCTCCCGACGGTTGTACTTGAAGATCAGTTTCCTCCCAAGGTGGATTGTTCCCGTCATGTTTTTAAACTCCTCGTTTGTTTCCTGCACTGTTCTTGAGGAGGTGGCTGTCGTGAGGAGGAGCAGAAGTAAATGCATAAAAGGTTTTAAGAAGGAAGAACATGGGTTATCAAGTAAAAACATTCACTGATTTTACCAGGGATACACCTGGATTTACCTTTTATACACAAACTATAACCCTTAAATAAATACACAAACAAAGAGATTATTTTTACCCAGCATGCCGATTGTGTCCTCGCTCTGCTTCACCTGCTCAGCCATCAGCCTGCTGATTGACATCAGACTCTCTGTGATGGTGCCACTGTCTTCCACTAGGCTTTCCTTGGTCGCCTTTCTGAAATACACGCACACCATTACAGCAAAATGATCTAGATGGCCAATGCGGAAAACCACAAAAGGATCTTT
Organism: Lophius piscatorius; assembly: GCA_009660295.1. Taxonomy (NCBI): domain Eukaryota; kingdom Metazoa; phylum Chordata; class Actinopteri; order Lophiiformes; family Lophiidae; genus Lophius; species Lophius piscatorius. The sequence continues at coordinate 89,810 of VRLP01002045.1, read as the reverse complement.
GGACCGGCTCCTGCATTCCTTTGAAACGCCCTGCTTTATGGAGAGCGCAATTTTGGTCCCCATTTTATTTGTTCCTCCCCTTGGCGTGTCTGTGTAAGCAAAGCGATGTCCCCATAATGTGTTGAAAACCAGACCACGAACACAACACATAACTCAGATGGCTCTGTTTACTGAAACGGAAAATCTACACTGCAGCAGAGTAGCAGTAATACGTTGTTCATTACCTCCACCAAGGAGGTTATGTTTTCAGGTTTTGGCATCTCCCAGAGGTGGATTCCATTGGGGATGGAGCTGGGTGCCCGGTGGGCTGAACAAAAATGATGAAGTAGAAAGTGCAGAATGCAACCAGCTACAAAGTATTTGAGAGATTCTCAGATAGTTTGTTGGAGTTTTCGGTACATTTAGAGGCTGGTAATAATTCAGATATTAGTGAGGAAATATGCAAGAATGTTTCTCGTAACCTTAGGCACTGTTATGCCTTGGCAGAGGGATTTTTCTAGTTTTTGTTGTCATATTTTATGTAAAAGTTTGTTTCCAGCAATATAGCAAAGTGACATATAAAAGTTACTTTAATTTTTGATTAATCTATGTTTTATTAATTTACCGGTAAGCTTCTGATTTAAATTTTGAAATATTTTACCGTAATTGCACATCTATGATTAATGCTTCGATGTTACTCATTAGCTGATAGAAAAAAAAACATTAGAGCACCAGCATCTAAGATCACAATGACTAGGGTGTCACTCATTCAATAAAGCTGAAGGGGAGAAAAAAGCACATCTGAATATTTAGAAAACCTGCAAAACTTTGGTTTGAATGTCTTGATGAAAGGATAAGTAAAAGGTAGAACAGCCGGAATCAGCTTTAACTTCTCATTACTGAGAAAACGGGCTGCTGTACTACCGTGTCTTGTTCTTAAAATCTTTGATGTTATAATTGATCTATCAGGATACCAATGACGTCATGACTAGAGATGACTAACCTCTGCCTGGTGGTTGGGGTGTCTCCTCCACACAGGAGCTCATCCTTCTCCATACTGTCTATGGTTAGTTTGCAGGCCAGGTTCGCTTTCCTCCACACTGTCTGGTTACTGGGAATAACAGAAAAAAACAACACAGAAATCTGTCATCTATAATCAATTCTAATGTGTGTGCATTCTGCTGACCCCCCATCAATTCCAAGTTTACTACTTATATCTTCAAAGATCCAGATATGGATGCGAAGCATATTTACTTTTTCAGAATTGCAAAGTTGTTTTGAAATCAAGCATCATTTTTACGTGTTGAATTTAGACTGACTCACTTATGACTAATGATCGAATGTTGCCATTTTATCGGGATTGATGATATGCATAATGTAAAACAAATAATTCAACGAGAAAATTAGGATCATTCTTTCAAACAAACTAAATTTTCATATCTATGTGTATATTCACACACACCTAAACATTTGCTTTCGCTGACTCTCTGCTTCTGTCTGGATGGCCAGTCTGTCACTCTCTTTGTCCTGCTCTCTGGCCATCTGCTCCAGATCCTGAAAACATCAACAACACACCTCATTAGAATAAAACAGTTTGGATTAGATGCAAAAGATCTGTCTGTTGTTACGCAGTATGCATGACAACCGACCTGTATTCTCAGTCGCAGCTTGCATAACTTCTGTTTAACCTGGGAGTTGAGGTCGGAGAGAGTGGACTGAGGTCCAGGGCAATCCCTGATGTCCTGCCGGTAAAACATACAAACACATTTTTCTTTCAGATGTATGTAATTTGTAATTTGCAAAATAGTAAACAATTGTTTTTATTTATTTACTAGTGAAAAAGGGAAATAGTGAAAGTATATTGTTTCATATGAAAGTATTCAAAATATGCTATCGGACCTGGTTTAATGTGATTCATTATATGTTATTGAGGCCTAACTTACTTAAATTAAATTTAGTAACAAACTTAAAACTTAATTAACAACTGTAACTTTCCGATCCAAATATAAAGTGAATTAAACCGTTTGCAGTGACTTAATTAGAAAAAATTAAGTTATTGTCACTACAGCAGTGAACAATTTATTCTGTCTAACATTTGAGTTTTTAATTCACCGTTAAACTAGTGCACCTTTAAACTCTTAGCTTAGGTTTAGCGTAACGAGCTACTACACGGACACTTCTGAACAACAAAACGATAACAGAAATACATTTAAAAAAACAAGGCACTGGAAAAACCAAATATTACCTGAATAAGAGCCTTAATTTCTAGGTCATATTTGATAATTTCTTGTCCACAAATTCGGATATGAACATCCGAGGAAGACGCCATCTTTATTTTCGTATGGCAAACCTGGAGACCCAAAAAGCAACGACGGTCGACAAAAAAGGCGAAGCAGTAATCAGCTCCACACTGGGCTGGGAGGATTGAACATAACCAATCACAAATTTAAATATTAATCTACCGACTGAAATCTGGGAGAATTGATGGGAGTAAGTTATATTGAAAGGTTTAACATTAACAGTAATATTAATAATTACTATTAATGTTATTATCTTTATTAGTAATATTAAAAGTTGTAAAAAAAAAAATCCCCAATGTACTGAATGCTGTCCATTTGTATTTAAACTGATATAAACGACTTGATTTTTGTTATAATCTAGGACACAAAACCAGTAAAATACAGCAGTCATAAGTATGATTGTAAGAAAGATAATTTCTTTACTTTATATCTAACCAACCAACTTTTTGGTTTCTCAAAGACATATCTTTACTATTATGGCGGACATTAAGTATTGTTTGTTTGCACGTTATGACTGTTTGATGTGTCGCTACAATTAGTGGTTGGCTTTCATCTTTTTTATCCCTGAAATCCTGCACACCAAACATTCCCAGCTCGCTGTGCCCGCCTCCACCTGTCAGTGGATCAAAGACTTCCTGACTGACAGGAGGAAAGCAGGTGACCCGACTGTTGAGCTCCAGAAGTTTGCAGACGACACAACGATCATTGGCCTCATCAAGGACGACGACGAGTCTTCACACAGATGGGAGGTGGAACATCTGGCCCTCTGATGCGGTCGGAACAATCTGGAGCTGAACATGCTCTAAACCGTGAAGATGGCAGTGGACTTCAGGAAATGGGCCCCAACTCTGGCCCCCACATCCATCTATGACAACACGGTGTCAGCTGTGGAAACCTTCAGGTGTCTGGGATCCACAATCTCGCAGGACCTAAAATGGACCCCCACGTCGACATCATCATCAAGAAGGCCCAGCAAAGGATGTTCCACCTGCCCCAGAAGCTGCTGATCCAGTTCTACACAGTGATAATCCAGTTTGTCCTCTGCACCTCCATCCCTGTCTGGTTTGGATCTGCAACCAAACCAGACAGGAAGAGACTCCAGAGGATCTTCAAGACCGCAGAGATTCATGCAATTGTTCATCAAAAACATAAAATAATCTGTATTCATTATATTTTAATTTTCTACAGTAACATATTAATTCATTTATTTCAGTATTCCAAAATGTGTTTATATTTATTATCCACATGCTATTTTTATTTCCTTTCTGACTGTAAAAATAAGTGACCTACTTTTTGGATTTAAACTATTTTGAAGTATTGAGGAATAAAAATTTAACTCAGAATATTAGTCTTAGTATATATATATATATATATATATATATATATTTTTTTTTTTTTTTCCTGAAATGACACAATTTACTGTCCAGATTCTGCTGCTTGTCTGAGCATTTCTAGACTGCTCTGTCTAAATGGATTTATATAGCGCCTTTCTATGAACCCAAGGACGCTTAACAAAGAGGGTAAAGAGGGTATTTAGTTTGTGTTGCACCACCATTACATCACCGGGAAATAAGGTGATGTAATGGTGTTGTAATACAAACACCACCAGGCCTGTGTATCGGCTTAGGCACAAAACTTTCAAAATGTTTCCCCTGCATTGGCCTTTGGATCTATAATGGAATTTAAGACATGAGAGACAACAGACGACCTCCACATGAAAGGGTTTTTGGTTCTAGAGGAACATTAAAACTCTGAAAGATTCTGTTTGAAGTTTGCATTTTCTTCTGAAACCTAGAACCTCCTGTTTGGAGTTTTCATACTCTCCTGGAACCCAGATCCTTCACTCCAGTGATGAACTGTTGACCTGTGCAGGGGGTCCCCCCGATCGTGCTCAGTGTCAGTCAGAATTGGCTCGTAAGATGGGGGAATAGTCTCATTTGACTTATAAAAAAAAAAAAAAAAAATTAGCGTCAGCAGAATTTTATCTGGGACATAATTAAAAAAATTTGCGCTACATTTTTTCATGAAACTTGGCGAACACGAAACTTATACACATTTTCTCTTCTCATTTTGGGGGAAAATATTCAAACTGTAGTCTTAATTATTTCATTCGTTGAGTGTCTGCCCGGACCCAAACTTAGAAAAAAATATTGAATGTATCTTCAACAAACATGATATGCTGCAGTGGCTAATTTTTAACTATTTAGATATTCTGTGCACCATCAGGTCAATAATTCTAACCTATTCGTAAGTGAGGAGTGAGGAACGTCTTTTTTTTTATGCAAATCCTGTTCACGGTGTATTCTCTGCCAAATTGCAAGTTTTCATCAGGATTGGTGTGAAATGTGTCATTTTCTAATGACAATTACTAGGATTTGTATTTTGTTTCCACAGCAGCAACATGGTGTAGGACTTTCCTTCAAAAGAAGGTAAGGTCAGCTTCCAGAGCAATCAGGATATTATAAAGAATTTGTTCTTCCCTGTTTTACTTTTTCAGATAGGATGTGTTGATTTGACTTTTGACATTTAAGAGGAACTGGGCGTAACCTGCCTGACGCTCAATGTCAGCTGGGATAGGCTCCAGCCCCCGCGACCCTGAACAGGATAACAGGTTGCGGATAATGAATGAATGAATGAATGTATTGTTACTTAAAAATATATTGCTATTGTTATTAAAGATTTTTTTATTTCATCTAATCCTATGAAAACATATTTTCCTTTGTCCTGAGGGAATATTTGCCATTCATTAGTGCAAATTGGTGTTTATTTTGGACTACTAAATTGTAAATTAATAAATATAGTTCAATTTTGCAGGAGATGGCGACATACCCAATCACCTGATGTTTCCTGTTAAGATGGTCATTTTTGAGGATTTATACAATAATCAACAAAGTGTAAATCTGGAAACCCACGTGCAAAGTCAAATTAATCAGTTTCACAAACAGTGGTTGGTTTGGGGTTCTAATGGTTTTATTAATTTGATATTAAAATCAATAAACATAATCAGACTATTATTGTGGTTACAAGCAGAATTGCGGTACCAACTCCGGGTCGATACAGCCGAGGACGAAAGATAAAAAAAGAAAATAAAAGAAAAAAAGAAAGAAAAAGAAAGAGGCACAATAAAACAACAGGGATTCAGGGCAGGTGTCGCCAGGATTTCACAGCCGGAGACAAAATCTGTCAGCAGCTTTAAAACAGAGTGAATCATTACAGTACAAACCAAAAAGAAAATGTCTTTTAGATTTCCATGCCGATGAATAAAGCCACCCACTGTGCCTCCATGAAAAACAAACAAAAAATATGAAACAAAAAGGAGATGTTAGATAAAACAAAAGTACAAACCCAGCACAACATTTATTACACAACATAAATATAACAACTGTCAATATATTGTATTTGAACAGGCATATATGTGAACTACAAATATAGAAGTCATTGCTAAAGAGAGGATCAAGTTAGTTTCAGCAGGATACACTTTCTGCAGCTTTTGCTTCTTCATCAATTCATAATCCACCAGGGGATCTAGAGCACTTAGCAATGAAGCACAGCTTTCCTACTGAGACTGGGGAGAGGAACACACACAGGACTAACTACAGAAAGATCCCATGCTGTTATCTAACCAAATGTTCCCATACAATACCAGAAGCTTCAGAATGATGGCATGTAGCTGTGGAGCTCAGGATGGCCCATATCTTCCACATCCTCTACGTGGTTGGACTTGTATGGATTTCCTATAAAATCATCTTACTGTTTGTCATTATTATCAAAGTGAAACAAAAAAAAGTAAACAAACAGAAGAGATTTAGGATTAAGGATTTGTTTTGGTTACATCTCTCTCACCCCAGGCATTTTGGCAAACCTGGAGGGAGATGTAAGTCATTGCATTGTTAAATAATGATGAGCGAGGCTATGGAAAGAGGCATTTTGTTTTTTGTCATGTGGGGTGGGTTGTTGTCATTTGCTTTAATAGTAAGATCAGTCTGCAGAAGGGGACATGAAATCCCATCATCATTTACTGCAGGGGAAGGTGAGTGGTCTCTGCCCACCAGCCTATAGTGACCCCTGGCTAATCTCAGGAGCTCCCCGACGAGACAACGGCAAACCAAAGCCCTTCTGGGGAAATGCAAATCGCTTTTGGACTTAAGTTTTCCTAGAAAAATAATCTACCCCCCCAACAAGTTATAGAGAGAGTGGATCACCTGATCCTCAGTCAAGAGATGTGACAAAAAGAAGAGTTGAGTCACAGTGAGGTTTTCTTTGCTGTCTCAGTAAGCATGGTTCTGGGGCTCTACTGCCCCTTCTGACCGCGACAGACTTCAACCACTTCACAGACATTCATCACTCAAGTCACTATGGAACGGAGGAAAATCTGGTTTTTCTTCTGACTGACATTAGTGCAGAACTTAAAACAGTTGATCTAAAAGTCTATAGATATTAGAGAACGTGAAGGCAAGAACAGACGGTGATAACTGGAGATGGTGTGTGTAACATATTTGTCTGATTATACATTAAATTAATTCTGAAGACCTTTTCAGAGTTCTATTTTCATTATGTTAATCTCAACCTTAATTATCCAAACGTGCGTGAAAGCGATGTGCGTCCGCACAAACGTTGCTAACATTCGCTTCTTAATATACTTAAGAAAACTAATGAATCCTTTGTCCATTCTGCAGCCAGGAACTGGATTCTCTGCAGGTTGGCTGGCCGCCTCAGAGCAACAACAGGACTCCAGGAAGTCCAGAAATAGCCCCTCACATAACCCCTTTTAAATTACATGTTTCCACACTTTGATTTTCAGGCACAGTAATGAAATGAGTTTAACGTATTAACAGCTTTAAAGGTGTTGGTCGGTGGATGTTTTATATTCTAAAGGAGACCGTTCTAAGTTTGTGCTGAGCTGACAGGAAGTTTGCTGTCGCTTCACATTTACTTTACAGATACAATATTGGCTATGCTTATACAATAAGAATACAGAAATGTCATTTCCTTTTACTAAAAGCTGGATTCCGCTATCGATTAGCAGATTTTGCCTCCTTTAATGCACCGACTGATTTACATCATTTTATATTTTCAAACACTGATGACACCAGATGTATCTAATTCATAATGCCTCCTACTAAAAGTCTACAACTGTTATGTTACGATCTGAGATGGATTTTTGGTTGTTTTTTATTTGTTTTGTTGTTTAAATGAACAAGTTTATAACCATTTGCATCGTCACGCTGCAGTGGCATAATTATATAAAAGCAAAAGTAAAATGTATTTATATATTATATAGGCAGATTAACATTAGGTAAATGATATACACTGTGACTTTTGTAACATGTCTGTGAAGTCTGGCTGTGTACAACTAATTGTTTCCTTCCATCTTAATTTATAGGAAGAAATAAATAAATATCAAAGACATGGTCATAACACTGGAATCAGGAAGGAGAAATATATAATTTAGCAAAAAGTGCAACTTTTGACAGAGTCAGAGCATAAATATCAAACCACAATATTAATCAAAAATAGGTTTAAACATATAATCATGATCTTTCTGGATCCTGATGACGAGATTCTCCCTATGTGTTCCAAACAAAGTCTAAGAGGAAGTAGAGGAAGAGGAAAAGCTCCACCAGACACTCGCGTCTGCCTGTATGATCCTGCTGAGGAAGACTAGTCTACATTCATCAGCAAAGCAGCAGCGGAGTTAAACCTCGCTATGTCAGCATACAGCAGTGAAGCAGTCAGGAAACGTGGGACTGAACAGAGTCATCGAAGGAATCTCATGGCTAATACAGCTTCTTTTTTTTTCTTTTTTTTTTTTTTATCAGAGCCATGTTAGCACCCAGCCACAGACAGATTAGCACCACAGTTTGCCTCCATGCGCAGTTTGTCGCTTCGTTCGACTCAGTGCCAACACTGACTTCAAGGAGGGTCTGGCACTTCATTATAGCAAAGTTAAGAAATGGAAAGTTCTGTTTTCTTACGTTTTTTTTTTTCTTTCTCAAAAAGTCAAGAGGCAGCAACACGGTTCTCCATGTCAAACACCACACAAGAAAAGACAGAGTACATCGGAACTGACAGGTAAAAGGCAGCCCCAAGTCTCCCTCTGCCTCAGACACAGTGGAAGTTTGCTCTTATCTACACGGACACACCGGCGGTGATAGCAGCGGCAGCAGCCAATACAGAAAACACAATGATGTGGCGTAGTGGGCAGAGAAAGAGTTCAAAATAGAACCAGGTTTCCCAAAACGACATCAATTTTGCTGCTCATTTTCAGCATGCTTTAAATCGGGATTTTTCTATCCATACATGACATCTTTCAGTGGCTCTTAAAGGCTGATTGTTATATATAAAAAGGAGTGATTTGGGGTTCAAGTCAGGTTTCATTTTCATTTTTGTACTTCAGGTTTCGGTTTGGGGAAACCCAGTCCCCCGTTTCTGTTGGTATATCCCCTCGAGACTGACAGAAGGTGCAGATGTGTGTTCTAATATATTTGATTAAGGCACCTGGTTCAGCAGGCATCATATTCAAAGCATTGTAATTTCTTTTCTCTCTCTAAAAACCAAGTACAAGATGAATAACTCTTTCTTTTTGACTGTGGTATGAAAAAGGTGCGAGGAAAAAAAGCAGGGTTGTGTGTGGTAATAACACATCGTGTCTGGACACTGAACCAAAATCTAAAATCTTTGTGCTCATTCTATAGCAGCAAGTTTGACACGATTCAAAAGACAGAACAGTGAGTGAACTTTGTGATGATAAAGACAATTAGCCAGATTAATTTCCAATCTACACAGAACTCTAGACAAGACTTGATTCTCTCAGTGCAGGGAATCGACATGCAGAAACATCATTCCTGCTGAACATTTTGTCACAAACTAAGTTGAAGAATGTGGGCTGTGGGTAGTAAGTAGAGAGTTACAACAATGGCAGGCCATGTGGGTTCAAACAAGACAGGGAACATTTCAAAGAAGCTTTAAGCCAGACTCTGAGATCTGATATCACAGTAAGCTTTCAACAAACCCAATTGCTTGAGACAAGAATATCTGGTAACACTTCAAGGTCCTTAACTTTTCCAATAAGCTACGGAGACGATTATAATGTATGTATTTTACTTAAATAAAATTAAATCCTGGTTTTTCAGAGTTTTTTCATAAACCAAAACTGATTGTTGGTTATTGAGAGTCTGAAGTCGAAGTCGTACTCTGGACCATAAAACTGAAAGCAAATGAGCTGACAGATGCAAAAACATTGAGTAGAGCCGAGGGAAACGCAAAGTATTTTTTACAGGAGCCAAATTAGGACGAAGTGCTACCAAATATATCCTCTTGTTTGTATCGAAATGCCGTGACAAGGAGATGTGCGTTTCATATGACTATGTTGTGATTGCTCTGGAGTTGTAGTGAATATGTATTGCATTTCGCCCTAGCTGGAGCTCTTTCAGCAGTGATATCACTTCTAAGAGTCTGACTTTTACAAAAGGATTTGCATGCTCAATAATATCGTTCATACAGGTGGATAATACTGTATAGCCATTCTGTTGTTATTTGGTATGAGAGTAAGTGTGAATCTCCTCTTCTCCTCTGATTGGTCCAGTGCCATCCAATGAGAGCATTGATCACATGGGCAAAGTTATTGACTGTTATACTATGCCATTTCAATTCTTGGGTGGGATAGTAAAAGTAATTAGCACCATGTGACAAACCCATAGTTGGACTATGACTTGAAATCAGAGGTCAATATTTTGTGAAAGTTCAATGTATGAATACCAATATGGAGCGAGATAATTTATTTGCTGTAACAAGCCTTTTTTTTTTCCGTTTGTGTATAGAGCATTGCACTACAATGATTGACATTGATAATCCATAGCATACACACACACACACATACATACCACACAAAATATTTAGTACAGAGTAAAGAATGGTGACAATAATTGGAATACATAAATATATTTTCTTTTGTTTTATATGCCATCACATATGTCAGATAGAAGAACGATATTACCCTGATTTGCTGAAGAAGAGTTTTATGGATCCACTTAGCTTTTATTGGACAAGAGTAGCACAAAGTTACACACTCTATTAGCTTAATAGTTGACTGTATAGGATTTATGCCATCAGAAATCAAACAAAAGAATAAGGAATAAGTTTTACTGGCTTGGATTTTTTCTCACTCCTCGACTATTAAAATGCCACAGAGTCTCCTGGTTTGAATGTAAAGTTGCACAGCCTGCGCCTCTCATGTTAAATGTAGAAACCTGTGAGGACTCTTTCTTGAAACCAGCCTCGTGATCGAGAACAAAACAGGCGCGCTTCTAATGACGGCCACACCGCTGAGTCGGCCTACTGTCCGTCAACCAGCGGCCCTTTTAACCACTGTTGACCCCCACCAGACCTGGCCAAAATTGTAGCTGAAAAAGTGCTTCAATCATCACCCCAAAAGACACAACTGAGTGGAAGCAGTTCAATGGTGACTCATTTTAGATATATTGCACCACGTCTGCTACTTCAGTCAAGGTTGTTTTGAGCCAATCAGGCTGAATGGTTTTGTTGTGGTTGCTGACCGTATTTTGGAAAAACAATGCCATGATCCTCGGTGCACCCCTTGGACACAGACATGACTTCCCTGTTATTATTTCTGTTTGTATGTGAATGAAAAGTTATTTAAGAAGGCAATAAGTGTCCGGATTGAGTCTCCATTTATAATTGGCTTGCCATACAGTACAGTGATATAATAACTTCCCCCAAGGCGGCCCGGAACATTTTTCAAACTGGCTCTTCCTGGCCGCCCCAGGCTAAACACCTCCTCATTAAGTCACAAGTAGAAATCAGTTTACATATGATAACAATATATCTCTCTGGAGAAATGTGTCTACACTGTACATCACCCTGAAGAGGAAGCCAAAGCAGAATCAGTTTTTCCATAGGAAACCTCTACTGAAGGCAAATGAATCAAGACGCCAAGGGGGTCAGCATCAGGATCAATGTAAGGGCCCTGGAATCAAAACCCTCTTTTTTAAGACCACAAACACACTATTCCCTGAAGCAGGAAATAGACATATCCTGTCAACAGACTGGGCTTCCCAAAGCCATGGAATGATACGCTCTTGAGCGATAACTCATACCATCACAAGGCTTCAGAAACTTGTAGATCAAACCCTCGCCAGGCCGTACACCTATTCCTCGCTAGTTTATAGACATAGCCAAGTCAGGTAATAGACCGATTCTAGCAAGTAGTCGTCAGTTACACTTGCAGCATTCACACCAGGCATTTTAGCAGCAAATGGAAGAAAAAAAATGCTTTTCTTTTTTTTGTTTTTTCTCCTTTTCTGGACAAAGTGCTTTTGTTTTCAAACATATAAGATAGAGTAATCTATACATATATCTACCACGTAGAAGTTACATATTAACTTATCGTCTATTTACAAAAATGAACAAGTACTGTGAAAATAGGTATGGACGGGAGGTGAGAACGAGTCATTCGGTTACAACTAGACAAATAGGGTAAATCATGTATACTCGTCATTCTAGTCTAAGAAAAAATAAAGCACCATTTCTCCCTTTTTAGACAGAACGATAAACAATAAAAAATATATGTAAATAAATATATATAGATATATATATATCTATATATATATGTATATATAAATGCAAATCTAGCTGTTATTCTATCACACAGTACAGAAAGACCACAGCTGTGCATCGCTGTCACCCGACATCCGGTCGAGCTGTAAATTAGTACTAAACAAATTCAGCCACGTCAAACAAGAACACTTATCTAGTGTTCCTGCTAACCGAGTGAATTCTGGACAAATTTCGTAGTTCCTGGAAATGGCAGGGTTTCCCTTTTAGAGAGACCGGCATGCAGACATCGTGATTTTTTATGTTTTAAGTTTTAGACACGCTGCCAGTTTGTGGCCTGAAGATTGTTCTCTGCCTGGTGAAAACAGTCAGTGTTTGCAGCTGTGACTGTTTGTGACGGATGTAAGCAATACCAGACAGATTAAATTTAGGAACGCCATGCAGCAAATAAATCCCAGGAAATTCAAAATTCAACAGACTTCACAGTTCAAGAGAAATTACGAGTGAAAGTCTAAATGGCGATGCATGATGGATCAACGTGAGACAAAAATATGATGGCTTTGGCTTTCATACAGCATCAGCCCTCTTTCTCCCTCACATCATCACACTCTTGTCCTCAGAGTTTCTTGCTTTGCTGGACACACTCCCCTGTCCCCACTAAAGCATGTCCTCATTCCGTTTACAGACTATAACTGGATAAAACCAACCGCAGCTTCACCGCATTGTTTTGTGAAATAAATTCAGTCTTCTAACTCGGCAATGTTAAAACCGACTGGCTGCTCTTTTTTCTCTCTTCGCTCCACTTTGAGAAACTGACCAAAAAAATACTCCCGTGTCAAAAAGGAAAAGCTAGGAGGCAGTTTAAGTACAAAAATATAACAAGAACCTTTTTTTTGTGTGTTTTTTTGTTTGTTTGTTTTTTTTTGCTCTTATTTCTCTCAATGCGAGGATAGGCTTCATTTAACGTGACATGCTTAAAAATGAATTGTCATGAGAAGTGGCATTTCACCGCTGAGAGATACATATGTTGTTAATTTTTCTATATACAGTACTTTAAAACACAATTCAATTAATATTTCGTTGATAGAACTAGACCTCATCTACAAACAGAAAATAAACAAATGACACAGGAACAAAACATTTTGGTTACTCTTGTTGACATTGGGACAAACAAGCAGAAATGTAACATAGCTTATCTACTGCGCTCTTGTTTTTTTCCTAGACAGCGCTATTAACACAACTAACACATGGAGGGAGCAATCAGTTAAGGAATTAAGTGCTCGCCACGTAACAAATCCACTGGAGAAGAGGACTGCAGACGGGCTAATATTTAGATTGAGCAAAAAAAAAAAAAAAAAAAAAAATGTTTTAATAAATGTTCCTTTTCTATACAGGATTGGACCCAAGCTAATTTCACAGTTCAATGAAGTTCCCTGACCCAACCACATTTCTTACATTCAATACGGCGTCAGGAAAGCTGTGCAAAACCTTACTTTAACTGGCTGGTCGCCATTTCGTTGCATGTGTCTTTGGTACAAAAAACAATCAAAATATAGTGTGCAAATTTTTTTTTTCTAAACAAAAATATCTGTTAACCCTCCCCCAGTCCCAAAAGACAGAGTACCAAAAACAAAGTAATCTATTGCAGAGCCCTCCTATGTACAAAGACTCTGTGGCATCACGCAACAAGAGCTTCTATAACTTTTATGTACATTCAGAACATCTTCAGACAACTGAAACACACAACTCCTGCATGGGCATCTTCCTCTACACATTCAATAAGAGTCCCCTCATTGTAACGTAGGACTGTGACGCCATGAACATTTTTCTGACCACTATGAAAAAGTAATGAACCTTGTGTTTTGACGGTTTACCTTTGACCCCGTTATCCCGCCCCCTGACTGAGGAAAATTGTTGTCATGACAGTAATGAGCTCAACCCCATGGTTGGCATCACACTACTGCAGTACATCATTAATCCATTATCGTCACAGCCCCAGTATAAAATAGATCTCTCCTTGGCTGAACCTCAGGGAGTTATGAACAATCACCTCTCCTCATTCAATCCCTCTAACACACACACACTTGCAGAAACACATACATACATACACAAGGCACAATGAGTCGCACTCTGATCAAACACTAGTATGAACACACCAAACTGTTAGCCTGTTCATTTCTACTGTACAAAAACGGGAGTAGTGCCACTTTGCTAGGAGACACTTTTATGTACAGTTTCCTACAGCAGATCGATAACTGATCATCGCCGTCATCTTCCTCGCAATCTGCTACCACGCTGGCAAAATATCCATTTCACCGTATCCAGTTACAGCCAGCACAAGGCCACAATCGACATAAACCTCCTGTCCACACATGATCAACTACCTCCTGTTGTTTACGTTAACATTGCAATGAAGCATCGTCTCATATGCAAAATAAATTTGTGCCACCTGGATGTCTGCTGCATTAATGTTGGTCTTAATTTAACCTCCATCCATGACTACCTTTTTTCTTTAGAGCGTTCATTTGCTAGAAGTTTACTGCTGCTTCTATTAACAGCAGACCTGACTGGCAAATAAGGAATGACATGAACATATTTTGGCCTTCAATACAAAATATTTCCTGCCACCCGAGACGCCACAAAACGCGCTGCTTTGGCAGCTTTCTCTTGGCAACCAAAGCACCAGAAGGGTCAAATTAATATCCTGGAGATAGTTGCCATGTGAGGTGAACTCCATCTAGGAAATGATAACTGAAAGTTTTTCACCCTCTGACGGTTTCTGGCGGGCAACAGTTCATCCTCCGTCACATTCCAGTGGCAACACTCGAGTCCGTCGGCCATGGAAGTAGACCTTCAGCAGAAGTGACCCTACACAATGCTATGTTAAACACATCTAATAATCACCAGTGGATATAGAACGTGCTATTAGCTATACACCTAATCACCCTTGCGTTTAGAGGTATGTTTCCCAACAGGTGCTCACGATGGGTTGGGAGACAGTCTCTGTGCAGAGTGAGCAGAGACAGAAAGATAACTTTTTTATGTCATAGGTGCATGACTAAATCGAACACACATACATACACACAAGGAGTGGTATGTGTGTTTGTGTGACCAACAATGTGTATGTACTCTGGGCTGGAGGGGCATGCAGGGGAGGGGGGGTGGCATAGTTACAATGGGACAGCACGGTGGTGATATTCTGTCCACTCTACTCAGTGGACTGCCGTTAGTCTACATTTTGGAGGTAGGGACTCGCAATCCGACGAGTCCGCCAGTGGGATCCCCCCGCCCAGTGTTATCCAGGATTTTGTTGACAAAATCCGAAGTCTGCCCAGCAACAGGTGGTGCCACTGTATGGATTGAGACAAACAAAGGTACATTCAGAAATGTAGACGTCAACAAAACACCCTGCTTATGCAGTTCATTCTATACAGAGATTGTTTTTATAGGCCGACAGGCTGATGCTGATATTATCTGTAACCTATTATTATCAGCAATAACATTTTTCCAGAATAATTCCACTTCTTATAAACAGGAAACTTTGAAAATATTATAAATGATTACATCAATATTTTTTCTGATTGTTCAATTGTTCATAACATCATACTAAGGAAGAGGAAGTTGTTTTTCTCTGGGTCAACAGTGTTTGAGGGAAGTGTTCTCTTGGTCAACATGGTTTTCTTTTCTCATTGCCAGCTTGTTTATAGCATTCTTAAATTATTTTACATTTAAGACGAGATTTGAAACTTTTGCCAAAGGTTGATATGTTGACTATAGAGTTGCAATTTCATTTAGAGGTATAACCTCTCCAAAATACCTACACTTATTGTGTAAAGGATTCTCACCAAGTGTCTCCTGGATGAGATGTTCAAGAGTGTCAGTCATGTTGGTTGGACGTGGAGAAGAGTCCGCCACCCGGGCCACGATCTCCTCCTTGATGGCGCTGATCACAAACAGAAGCCGGTCTACAAGGTTATGAGTAGAGCAAACAAACAAGCATTGAGCACAAAACCACCACACTTCAAATCTGTATCTGGTGATTCAACAATCTCAAATTTAAATAAGCTTAAAAAGTTACAGAAATTAAAATAATCATCTGTGCAGATGATTAATAAATGCAACATCTGTGTTGTAAAAGGCCACGTACCGTACTCAGTGCTGAGTCCCCATAGCTTCACCTTGTTCGCTTCATACTGAGCCTTCTTCTTTAAACGGCAAGCTCTAAAAACACAACAAGTGGAGTTTAGCACAACAAAGGGGACTTCAATTTCTGTTTGGATCCTTGAAAGCCATCATTTAATGGCCATAGAATCCTTTTGTTTTGCGCTGCTCATAGGATACATGGCAGGAAAAATAATTCAAAAGTGGTACTTAATAGAAAATGTTTGAGAACCGCTGCCTTAAACAAATCTCAAATTCTACAATATGTTTTAAATGTCTACACTATGGAGGTGGGCATTACTACACATCAACACTCTTTGCAACTATGGGGTGTTAATCTACATATGTGCATGTTATACCTTGATGCCAACTTGTTTTTCTCCTTGCGGGAGCGTGGTCGTGCGTTAAGCGGCAGCTCACTCACGGGTGTCAAGTCACTGATCACCTTGTTCAGCTTGCGGAGCTCAGTGCCAATCTGCAGCAATTTGCGAGGATTGGGAGTCAGGTCTTCCACGTCTGTGCGGCGAGACTTCTTCAGCATATACTTGCCTAAACATGAACAGAACATATGATTAAAAATGCATTTCAATGACTATTGTATGGAATTTAATGATTCAGTAGGCATGTAGCAAACCAGTCAGTAAAGTATATCAATGATATTTTCAGCTATTATATTTATCTCCAAAAACTGAAAACTAGTCGTTCCACATATTGTTACACTTTTCTCTGTTCACTGAATATCTGTCCAAGCATTAAGACTTTTTATGACAATTTTAACTGTTCCTGCATGAAGTCAGAGCTGAAGTCACAGTTGGGGACAACTGTGGTCGAGTTTGGTAAATAAGAAAATGATCCATGAACTCCAGCTGATTATTCAAGTGCCATAATCCAGGCATGAGGAGCTGCTTTTTCTTTCTCAAAAAGGAAAATAACTGAAGTGAATTCATTTTAAGTCATGCTCTACATACTTAAACAAAATAAATATGAAAGTAAATTCAATATGGACATGAGTACAGGAGTTTAGAGGAGGTTGTCATTTATTTATTTCCAATGTTATCACTTCAACTGTAGCATCACAGCTACTGCTGTGGAAACAAAACCTATTATACCACTGAAAAACTGCTACAGTCCTACTGGAAATCTCACGTCATTTACATATTTCATGCGGTAATCAGAGTAGGGAGGTCAAATTTGAAAAAACACAATAATAATACCCAAATTTAATTCACTAAATTTGATATCAAATAGTGATGTTTCCATTGAAGCATGAAATAACTAACCAAAAATCTCTAGAGCAAAGCTATGATGCCAGTTTGTGTTAATATTTTGCTCCCTTGTGCAGTATATATATATGTGCGTGTTTATGTATGTGTACCATGGAGAGGCCCGTTCTTCTGGTAGAGGTTGCTAGGCAGCGTGTGTCTGTCCCATTCAGATGGCTTGAGCATACGTTCCTGTTTGGAGGGGGTTAGCTGCTCGCTGTATTCCCAGAAGTAGCGGCGCTTGCCTCTCTTCCGGCTGGAGACTCCTGCTGTCAGGCCTTTAATATCCTCCATCAGCTCCATGTCACATCCTGGTGTACGCAGGAGAAATTGAGATATGAGGAAATGATAACAATATAAAAGGACATTTATAGTAATAATAATAGTAATAATGAAAGAAAAAAAGCAGAAAATTGTCTATGCTAGGTCGAATGTTAACCAGAAACAAGCAGATGATGGGTTCTACCTGGTTCAGAGAAGGCATCACTCATGTCATCATCCTTGTCTGCTTCATAGTCTTCATCCTCTTCCTCCTCTTCTTCTTCTTCTTCCTCCTCATCCTCCTCCTCCTCCTCCTCATCATCATTCTCAGACAGCTCATGCTCACTGCCGAAGCCCTCATCGTGGTCTTCATCATCGAGTTCCAGTGCATCAGCCTCATCCTCCTCCATCTCGTCCTCGTCTTCTTCCTCATCCTCTTCAAGCAAGCAAGAATGGGCTCTGCTGGCCAGTCTGCTGCGGGCCAGGAACAGAGAGTAGTTGTGCTCCTCCTCTTTGCTACTCTCTGCGCCTTCTGCAACAAGAACTCCACCAGTGCTGCTTGTCTGTGTGGCACTATCACTGCCACACACCAGAGGCGAGGTGTTGCCTATCAAGCCATGATTTCCATTGTCAAGATGAGGCAAGGCTGACCAGCCTACAGGCATGTCTCTCTTTCCTTTCCCCTCTGCTCTCCTCTCAAAGTTCAACGCGCTGTTAGACCCACTGGCTGCTGTAATAGGAAGTCCAACCAAGGTGGCACTTGCTGAAGTGGAGGCTTTCTCATCTTGAGGAAGGGAGAGAGGTAAAGGGGCATCTGACCGATCAGAATCTGTCCCTAAGGGCTTATCAGGCTGAGCTGTATGCACAGCACGCACACGAACTTTGGCCTTCCGTACAAAGTCAGAGCTGTGGGAAGTCCGGTCTGTCATCTTGGTTCCTTGGCCCTGGGGCATGGTTTGAGGGTAGTCCTGGGTGAGACTCAGCAGGGTCTGGGTCTTGGCCATAGTCTCAGTGCTGGAGGGGACAGGTCTGGTGGCTTTTTGAGAGCCTTCAGGAAAGTCTGGGAGCAGACTGCGTGAGAGGCGTGATGAAGATGTGGTACTTGGGGAGGGCCGCGCAGAGCTGGGGCTCGATACTTTGCCAGAGGCCAGGTGTCTCTTACTGTGACAGGTAAGATGAGGAGGCTGAGGCAAAGGCTGTGGCAATGGCAAAGTCAAGTCAGCAGGGGGGTAGAGTGCCTCGCACACGGGCTGCGAATCCTCACTGTTGAGCTGAGCCAGTGTGGGAGTTTGACCAATCACTTCCTCATCCTGGTAGGGACTAGAGAAGTCATCCAATCCAAGGAAATCAACCTCTTTGGTACCCCAGATGTCACAGCTGGTCAGTCGTGTGTATCTGCCAAGTATAGCAACATGAAGTGAAACCATGAGAATCTAAATTATTAAAAAAAATAAAAATGGAGACACTCACTATCACGAGAAAGTGCAAAACTATTTTGGTAATGAAACATCAGGAGAGCTGCTGGACAGACAGAGCATGACCTGAGAGCTCTGGAGAGTCCAGCATTCGATTGCTTTGTGGTGTTTGACCTTTTTAACTACTCCCTGTCTTCGAGTAAAATGGTTAAACATTATTGTCTCAAACAACAATCTCAAATGCTGGTAACTTTATCAATTCAATGTCATTAATGTGTGCTGGACATTTGTCACAACTCTCATACATTTTGCCTAATAAAAAGATTTGGACATTAATCATAAATAAATATAACTACCATAATAAAGTATTCACAACACTAAATGTAACCTCCTGTACTTAAAGCATAATCCTAGTGTTTGTTCATTCTGGCTGAAATGACAATGGCCGATTTCTACTTACTTATTAATGAAATCGCTATTCTGTCTACGATCTTACCATTCTGTTTACATCATATACTGTCTGTATGTAAGACAGATAGATATGTGCTGACACTTAAGGGTTAACTCCTACAGCTATACTGCGCACCAGAGCGCGGCACAGGTGCATATTTATGTCCTAGTCCGACCGAGTCCGGGAGACTACTGACTGAGCTTGGCCTGAGCCCGGGGGACCTTCTGTTTTCAGGTCCGAACCAAACCGTGTCCGACACAGTGAACACGAGCTGATGCACTGACTTTTTACGCTGTTTCAGAGTTGTCGTTAGTATGATTAGGCTCGTCTATTTACCCTGAATACTCATGTCCACAGAGTAAACAACTGTAAAAAGGTCTGTTTTTGGCTCTATGCCCTTAGCTGGTGTTTAAACCATCAAATACACACATTACATGTCGTCATCAGCGGTTACAAATATACTTAAACTGGAGACTAACCATTGAAAAACTGTTTCATTAGATTCTTGATCCAGAACTAAACCAAAAATCCCTCCAAACAATCAGTTTTCCTGTGGTGTTTTCCGTAGTTTTAAACTTAACCTAAGACATGTCTTTTAAGCCCTTCAGGGTTTAAGCTCGGCTACTACATGAGAATCTACCGCTAGAAAAGTAACACATAACCTATGCTGCTTCAGGGACTCATTGCAATGTCACGTAAAAAGGACATCCAATACTGAAAAGTTACATAGGCCAACACAGAGACACAGACAGTAGAATCATTACTTCAATTTTTACTGTTACACTGGGTTTTCACTACGATATCTCAAAATCTTGGCCTAAATTGGCCTTCCATTGTTTATGGCCGGGTATCTACAGTCTAGTGCGCACCTTCTCCTTGTTGTTATGAGTGCAAGAGATAAGTAGCTATCAAGATACAACAGAGAAACAAGTGGTAGAAAGGAAAAGATGACACGAAGAAGGTGTTAAGTAGTGATAAGAGACTACCACTCCTGTTTCTGCTTGTGCTACATAATGTTAGCTCTCCAGCTACTCAGCAGACTCCAAGTTGGTGCTAATTTTCTAATGTAGCATTTAGGTAAGTGCTTAGTTTAAAAAATAAAAGCAAATTTTAGCACTTAGCAACTCCCATAATACTCACAGTCATTAAGGGAGTATTGTGGGACCCGCTGTTTTGCTGTGGCTCATGTTCTAAATTAAAAAGCTGGACAATCGCCATACTTCACAAAAGGATGTTGTATAAACATCTGAATCGAGATCGGGATTTTTTTTCCAATTAATTGCCTAGCCCTACATAATCCATTGAAAGGTTTTGCACAACTCTAAGGAATAAAATATACTACTGCAGATAAATAAATAACCCAGTACCTGGTGAGGTCTTCCCAGTAAGAGTCCCACTGTTCGAAAGCTGTGCTGCTGCAGACCGGCTCACCCTCACCAAGACCCATGAGCTGATCCACACAGCCCTCCGCCTCCTTCCCTCCATCCCCGATTCCCACCATGCTGTCCCCGCAGGGACTCTGCCGATGGGTCATGTCTCTGTCCTGCAGAGAAGGACAACACAAAGGTGTGTTAAGACTCTGGTAAGAAAATGTAATATTTTGCATTGTATTCAGTAAACATTTTTTTCCTTATCTTTAAAATCCTCACATCATCAAAAAAGACTTTATGACTATGATTGTTGCCTCCGTTACGGAGGTTCTGTTTTACTTCAGTCCATTATTTGTCCGCAGGTTTACACAAACATTACTGCACAGATTTCTATTCAATTTGCAGTAAATTTGTAGTGGATTAGGAGGCGGTGGAAGGACTTTCTTTTTTCATTTGCTTTTACATTGCAAGATAGGGCATTTTGACTCTTCATGGGAAAAATGCACATTTAACGTATTTTTCTGCAATGTGATGTAGATATAAACATGTGAAGGAATCTGGTTTTTCGCCAATCAAATTACTAAAAACTCTATTATAGGTGAAGTAGGAGGAGCTTAGCTGCCTTTGTAAAAATGTTGGCCACTCGACCAAGATATATTGAAGATTGATGAAATATTCAATTTCCATACAGACTGCTGTGAAGAAGGTCCGACATTGATCCTGCAGACTCCAATCTGTCCCATTGAAAAAAATATCTTACGAGTTGGATTCAAAGCTAGTTGATTGCCTGATTCTTTTTAAGTTTGATTCTTTTCAATTTTGTGTAGAACCTTTTCAGAGCCGGGACATGAGCAACCGTGACTACACAAGCCACACAATGCGGTGCAGAGTTTTTCCATTCCAAAGCATGAAAGGGCCGAAGATGCCGCTTGCCTTTATGCTCTACACTCTGGTAAACCAAATTAAGTGCTGAGGTTTGCAGCTTTTAATTCAACCTCTCGCTGTGGCATTTTCTGGCCGTCCTATAAATATTGTATATAGACTATACTTTATGTGGATTAATGTGAGGTAAAAGCAGCAGAAAGTTAAAACAGTTTCATTGCGACTACAAGGGATCCACAAATAGTCAAATAAAGCTGATATCTGGTAATAAGACAGGAAAACAATATACTTTCAGATAAATGGTGTGTCTTTGTGTCTGCCACACAAAGAAATATACTAATCTGGTTCCACAAATAACTATATTTTTTTGGCTCTGAGTGAAGCATATTTGTTATATTTTACATAAAAACTTATTAGAGGAATCCCTGAAACCAATAGTAACAATGACAATTATCTACGTATTTATATATTTTTTTTTAAATCATCCGTTGGGCTTCCAATGATTGTGATATATGCGATGCATATGAAACATAAAAGAAAAAACAGATGCACACAGAGCTCTTAACCAAACCCATGTTTCAAGAGTGTGTTCATTCTGTGTTCCTTCTCTTGCTATATGAGTGTGTGTTTGTGATGTGTGCGCGCATCCAAATGCAGCCACTCACCAGTTCATACATGAAATCTGGATCAGAGCTGGTGGAGAGCAGCTCAGTGCTAGTCAGGGCCTGGTCAGCAAATGAGTAGTTTTGAAAGGCGTCCCCAAAGGGAGGCTCCATCCCACTCACACTGGGCTGCAAAACAAAAGAAACAAATCAAACTCAAGTGAAAAATCAGTCGTTAAAATCATCACAACCAAATCTAATAAAAACTGACTTATTTTTTCTCTTCTTTTTTTTAAATTGTGTAACTACGGCGGTTCCAGGCATAAGACATGATGACTCAGCTGGTGTGCTGCAGATGCTTATATTTATTTCTTCATCAATAACACACAAGGATACAAATTAAAGGGTGCACGAGTCCATTAACTTATACTCATAATGCTCTGCTATCGGTGAAGTAATAGATTGTATATTTTGCCTATCAGGCTATACTATTACAGTGGTTGGTGCATACAATATAATAAGAATAAGAATAAGAATAATACAAATAATAAGAATAAGAATAATCCTTCCTTTATTTATCACATTACAGGGTACATATATACAGTTCAACACCGAGAAATATATCTCGACTTTGAACTGGGATGGGTTAAATGCAGTTTCTAATCCAAAGTACTTGATAAGTACGACCCCAATTCATTAAAGTTCTGATGCCAGGTAAAACCTGAATAAAAACACAATGAAATTATGTGAATTTTTATTGACAATGGATTTTCTGATTGTTCCCTAGCTAACATTGTAATAATGTTTGGGCGTTCAACTAGTGGCGACCCTCACCCATAATCATTAAGGTCATGCTCTGATTAGGTATTTTTGAGCATTTTATCATTTTTCCTGTCTTTCGTTGTCCCTGCCCCAACTTGCTTAAAATGTGTTGCTGTCATCATATTCAACACTGCAAGGTCATCATTTATAATTTTTCCAGTTTAACAAAATTTAATTTCTTTGCCCACCATACCCTTTCAGAGATTTTTAAACACTACCCTTGCTTTGTTTTCTCTCTTACCTGAGGCATCGCCAGGCGCAGCTTCAAGCTCCAGCCGGGGGAACCTCTGGGCCTCCGGTCTGGTCCCAGAGGTGGTGTTGACAGGTTGTCTTCTCAGCACAATAAATTACTCCAAAATGAGATGATTGCCAAGGTGAAGGCGGGGGGCGGTCAGTAAATGGGTTCAACCTGGTCTGGTCTGTTGTGGTCTGATGTGGTTCTATGTCTGCTTCAGATCTGTTTAAAACACAGAGCACAAGTATAAGAACACAGATCAACAGTATCACAAACAAGGTTGCTGAATTTGTTATTTCCTCTCATGCCGAAATGCAAAAGACAGAGGTCAATTTAAGTAAAAGAGGAATAACTGGTTCCAGTTTAAATAAAGTTAAAAAGAAACTGATGCTGCATGTGCGCAGATACGTCAGGGTACTTGTGACTTGTTTGGAAAACTGTAGTAGCTAAACACATTCTTCAGCTGAATTGCGTTTTCAATTATTATGTAAACGTAAGTTGGGTAAAGTAGTGTTGGGAGATGTGAGAGAAAGTATAATTATGTTTTTCATAGTTTGGCACGTGTTTTAGACCAAGGCAATACTTTAAACATCATTTCAGTCATTAGTAATCATATTTCTGAATATTTGGAATGGAATTCAAAAATTACTTCCAGTGCTGATGTGTGTTTTTTCTGTGTCAAGTACTGGAGCAAATGTCTACATCAAGGTTGTATAACTGCAGGCCAAATCCAGCCCACAGAACAATACTATCCGGCACGCAAGATAATATAATATTATAATTTCTATAATAACTGGCCTGCTGATATACTGCACAAACGCCACAAATGCCATAGATAGCCAGCGCGTTTATTTAGAGTGCCATCTCTTCTCCCCACTCCTCTGTTGTCAGATATCAGTTTATCTAGTTAATCTAATAAACTTTAGGCTAACCCTTAGAAGAGATGCTATGGAGCCCAGGAGGAGATATTGACGAGAAAAAAATGTTAAACGCTAAAATTTTGGCCCCCTCTGTGATTGAGTTAGACACCCCTGATCTAGGTTATAAATGCTGTTAATTTCCCAAGACAGTGAATGTGTCAGTGTGCTTTGTACTGCTGAGCAGGTTGTGTCTTTTGTTGGGGTTTTAGACCTTTTACACAGAAAACCCTAGGCCTGGTAATCCTAGCAAAAGTGAGAATCACGATTTAAAATACAACAAATATGAAAGTGCTATAGAACCAGCACATTAAGAATGATCCAATTGAACTCATTAAAAAGATTTGTGTGTAAATTTGTATTTAATCTAGATGGATTTATGTGAGCACCAAAGGGTCTAATTTGCATCCCCTCCATGCAGACAAGGATACTCTCCAGGATACAGCACTGAGAGAGATGAACAGTCTTCATGGAGAAATTAAGTGGCAGACAGTTATGAGATGCAAGTTAAGTGACATGAATGAAGAGTTCTCTCCTGCAGGCATAACAGCTTCATGATACACTGTGTTCTGACACCTTTCCAACAGAACCTGACTTAACTTTTTCCGCGATTTGTGTTAAAGTAGATCTTCAGTGGGATTGAACAACGAGGCTGATTTGGTTCCCATGCGCACCAATCAGCCTTGGTAGCCCATGACTGTTTGTGACTAATTCCCTAGTTGTCCCTCCTTACACAACTTTCGGAAGGTACTGACCACTGCAGACTGGAAACAATAAATAAATCCTGCAGTTTTGGATTCTCTAGCCCAGTCAATTAACTATCACAATTTGACTTTTGTAAAGTTGCTATTGCTTGCCAATTTACTTTCTTCCAGCACAACAACATAAAACTTTGACTTGCTTTCTAATAGATCCCACCCAATGAGAGGTGGCATTTTAACAAGACAAACAATGTTACTATGATGTCACATGTCATAGGTTATAATGTTATGGTTGATAAGAGGATCTAGCACTATTTTAAAAAATTCATATAAAACATAATTTATTACTTATTTTGTTAAATGATGTGAACATATGAAGAAGGAAAAAAAGCTCCTACACGTAAGGTATTGCACTTATTCCTTTCACAATTATCGTAATTGTAGTTCGACTAAACTGAAGAATAAAATAATTCATATTTCACTTTAAATTCCGACTGCAAGGTAGCACAAAGGTTCGAAAAATCAATACATATCACCGGGAACTGCAAAAAACATAAATTTTGAAAAAATATGCAGGCGCTGGCCAGCAGTAGCTTCACTAATGTGCAGTGTGCCACATGTCACAAAAGGAAACAGAAACTATTAGACTATTGGCATATTAGTTCTGCTAGCAATTTTCATTCAAGTAAAGGGGTGCCATTTATGGAGTCTTGAATTAAGTTTACATGAGCAGCCAAAAAGGAGTTGTGACTCAAATACGTTCATTACAAGCAATGTATCACGGCGGAAGCAGCAGCTCGTACTCCTACAATCAGGCTTAAACGTCACCAGGAACTGTCCTCTAGTG
Source organism: Lophius piscatorius (assembly GCA_009660295.1). Classification (NCBI taxonomy): domain Eukaryota; kingdom Metazoa; phylum Chordata; class Actinopteri; order Lophiiformes; family Lophiidae; genus Lophius; species Lophius piscatorius. The sequence continues at coordinate 64,032 of VRLP01002045.1, read as the reverse complement.
TCACATGAGAAAAACCCGCCAAAAAAACAGTCACCCGTAAATCTATGCACTCCGCTTACTAAACTGTACACAAAGATCATGTGCTCCAATTTGGGCAAAACAAGCCGATACACAGGGAAACACACACAAAAGAGGAGTGGTAGATTCATTCATCGCTAAACTCCTTCCTCAATCATTACACAATTATCTTTTAATTTTCTAGCACTTTATCCATTGTGGTTTTACAAGGGCTTCTAATCGCGGTCTCTCCCTCTCAGTGCAGTCTGCTGCAACACACACACACAAATCAACAAATGGCTCTCTTTCATTCTCCTGTGACAGTAGGGTGACAATAAGAACAATAATAGTAACATGGTGCATCAATACGATGATACTGAGTGATGCTTGATGGACTGGTTCTTTATCACTCTCGTATTTGTTGTATTTTGCATCATCATATATTCTGTTAATCTTATTCTCATTTTAGTTGAGTCCAAAGGTAACAGAAAAAATTTGATGACTACATACATGCAACAACAACAACCGCTTAACAGGGCCTCGTTAATTGTTCCGTTTCTATTACCTGTTGCATCTGTATCAATATGTCCAAAAGTCAAGACACTGCACTTTATTTTCAGTTGCAGGCTGAAAAACAAGTTTATCCTGTAACCTTCTACACCCAGTTCAATAAAGTGAAAAGGCTCAGCGGCTCCTGTAATTTATTACATGTTTTAATATTTTTTGTAATATCCATTTTGTAGCTTACTGGGACAAGGTAAAACCTTGAACTCTGGGGCTAACCCCTGAAACAGGTAATAGCCAAAAGAAGTCGCTATTGTCAGATAAATATATTGATCTCTCTCTTGAAACATCTCAAAATATTATAAACTGGATCATTTTCATTGAAACTAAAAGATGACCAGTAACCCGAAGTACCTGATTTTGACTTTGATTTTGAGATTTGTCTGAGTGACCCTAGGTGCTAACTCTCTGGTAGAGTTTGACAAAAAGTTATTTATTTAAAATGATATGAACTAACATGTAATTTCATGGAGAAAAAAAAATTGGGCAAATTAGGCCTTTTCAAAATCAGTATTTCTCGGAATCAGCCGAGAAAATGAAATTGTTGCACCTATGGTGGTTATATGTTATCGATTATTCTGATTAGTAGCGAAACGATTATGTCAGAATACTGTGAAAAGATAATAAAAATGTAAATCTCATATTTCTAAACACCTTGACTTATTTTGTTTTTCCACAAAACACTCTAAACCTTAAGATGCACCGTGACATTATGACAATGTGACAATATGACAATGTGACAAGGGTATGAAACTGTTACATGAATTGAATACTCACAGTAATGGCGGTATAATGAGCAAATGGTTCACTGATTGTCAATAAAGATGCTCATATTCACTCAGTGAGTCGACTAAATAAGTGACTAATCTTTCCTGTTCTACAATGGACTAAAAGGGAGAGTGTTGGTAATGCTGTTCTGCGCATAGGAAGAGCAGTGGGGTGTTCTAATGAATGGGTGTGTAAATATTTTCCTGCCTTTAAATGATTTGAATGAAGCTCTTTATTGTCCTTCTTTTCTTCAATTAAAATACTCATCCAGGAGGTCAATTAGCAAACTGCTCAAAACGTATAGCAGTTCTCAGTGTCACATGTCATTGTCAGAATGTATTGTTGAAAAACATCCAGCTTTTAAAAATATGGCCTCCGTGTTCAGGAAGTTTAGACTGTTCCAAACCAGAGAGCCTCCAAAGATTTAGTCCGTGGCTTGTTCAGAGTATATCAAGATTAAACTTGACCCAAGTTTAATCATGCTCATTTGTACCATTCTTTCATTTTCCTGCACAAATTACATGCAGCAGCATGCACATACGTACAGCATGTATGCAGTGAACAGCTGACACACGGTCTTAGACCCATCACATCGCTCTGAGCCCAGGAGACAGCATCTTTTCCTGTGATCACTGAATTTCGCACATCAGAGAGAGACCCCCCCTTATGTACAATTTGCTACAAAACAGGAAGTGGCAGAAAACTTATCAATTCACCTAATATATATATATATATATATATATATATATATATATAGTACAATAAAAATTGTAAAAGTACCACCTTAGCAAACGTCAAGAGATCACGGAAGCCAAAAGACTATGCATATAAATGTGCATGCATGCACATACACACCTTCTGAAGGGCCAACATTATATTTGGAAGCTCAGACTGGAAACAGAACCTGTGATCATTATCATATCTCAGTCTGTACTTCCTTCCAGGGCAGCTGAGTCTGGCTTCACTTCTAGCAGAAGCAGAACTAAGTGGTATATGGCCCTGAATCTAACAGTGCCACCAACATTAATTTCAAACTATCTGCCATCGCATAGGGGAACAGGAGCCAGAGTTCACAGCATGCAATCTTATAAACACATGAGAAGCAAGTCACAATGATAATCACCTGTATAAGCAAAGCTGCTCTGAAAAAGTTGGAGCAGAATTCAAATGATCCAGCTAACTACTCAGAAGCTGACACAAGCTGTGATGTAATATATCAGTTCCTGACAAACTCAGTCGGAACCTCTCTCCTCACTTGTGCTTTGATCAGTTGTGTTCAGTGATGAAGCATTAAGTCTTCTCCTTTAGCCCTGTACTTTTGGATTTTCCCTTGGTCAGGGATATTTTTTCTTGTATGACGATGACACTCTGAATATCTTTATATATAAAGTATAAACCAAAAAGAGAGATAAAATGATGACGACAGAATCAGCTAAACAAGACAAATCCATGTGGGTTGAATGCATAGCAACTAGAAATCTGTTTTGGCTTGAAGATGTTTCAATTCTCATCCAAGAGGCTTCTTCAGTTCTGTCACTATCCTTCTGTTTTGGCTTGGCTTCAGATCTGACAGAACTGAAACATCTTCAAGCCAAACCAGAAGTCCAGTTGCTTTGGATTCAACCCACAAGGATTACCATGACCTGATTACCAAGAGAATCTACACGGACAAACAGGACAGAGTTTTGGCAGCATCATACTTACAGAAGTGTAAAGCGGGTAGTTCATTTTAGCTTAGTCTGAACAAAGGAATGGCTTTAACCCATCCAGCCCTTTGCTCTCAGTAATGTGCCTGGATGCGACTGACTCTTGATTAAGGAGCTATGATGCACTGTGGCGGGATCAATCAATTGCCCCAGCCCCCACGTGAAAAATTAAACAAAACATGGAAAAAAAAAATCTTCTTTAATTCCTGATGGCATCTCTGCAGGGTCAGAAGGATCACACTACAAATGCACACTATCCTGTATTGACGGCAGGTTCACACATGCAGCTGTCAACAATGGACTCAGGCACAACAACAAATGAGCAAAAGGTAATATATGTTCAATAATATATGTTGTATAAATGTTAATATAAACAACATATATACATATATATATGTTTAATAAAATAACATATAATGTACGTTAATATATGTTATAAATAGATATGTAATTTACCCTTAAATATTATGTATAAGCAGTAAGAGCAGACAAATAACCTTTTTTTAAATTTAAATCTTAAGTATCATACTGTTATTTGAACACACACACAAACACAAAGGTCGGTTAAGTTGTGTCTTTGCTGCATTAAACACATATCTCCACTGCCATGCAAACGGCTCACATTCCCTGCTTTACAACATTGGAGGAGATCCAAGTAGGTCAATCAGCAGTGTACCACAAGTTCTAAACAGCATGTGTGTGTATAGATTGGTAAAGGAAAAATGAAAAATCGATACTCCCAAACAGCCAATTGTAGGTAAAAACTTCTCAAATTATTAATCTATATGTTCATTCTTTTATCTGCCTATAACTTCAGGAAATAATAGGTAGGTGACAGCAGGGTTTGTAATTCAACATTACTGACTATGTGTATAGTATGTGTATAGTATATATATATATATATATATTGGTAACATCATTATCACATTTCTTTATTGCTGCAGCTCAGACCCAGGAGTATCCATGTGTTTAGCTTTTGAGAAACAAAAATCCCAATGATGTCATAAAAGATAGATATTCCTCACTTAAACTGTCCATTTCTCATCCAAATCAGCTCTGTAATACAACTACGCACCTCAAGGAGGATTACAGTAAGCCGGAGGATCTTAAACAAGCAGGGCACAAAGCTGTTGTAGTGGTAACACAAATGACCAAAGAAGAAATCGTTGCACATGATATCCATGAACGACGGCAGTTATTGTAATTCAACTGGGAACTGAAAACAAAACAAAAAGCAACGATGGTGACAAGGCTATAAAGATTAGTTTATCACTTAAAACAAAAATAAAACAACGATAATAACAATTCTATAACGATTAAGGTTATCAATATTTACCCAGACATTAAAACCAAAATAAAAGTAAATACACCGGGAGGCCTATGCAATTGTGAATCAGTTTCACCTGCTTTGGTGCAAATGACAAAGGCAACAGGTGGACAGGAAAGGGAAACGGCAAGACAACACCCATAGAGGGAATGGTTTTGTAGGTGGTGGCCACAGATCATTTCTCGCTCCGCCTCATCATCATTTCGTCTTCCTGACAGACTTTTCTTTAGTTTTGCATTTTACTAGTGTCATCGTCACCACAGGAAGCATGATGTGGTACCTACAGCCTCCTCAGGGTGCACTGATGGTCCAGCTCTTTCACGACAGCACCTCCAAACAAACTATCTCAAGGCTTGCTCTGTCTCCCAGCGCGGTGTCAAGAGCATGGAGGACATACAAGGAGATGGGCCGTTACAAAAGCAACAGCGCTGTAGAAGGGCAACAATCCAGCAGCAGGACTGGTCTCTGCCCCTCTGTGTGAGGAAGAACGAGAAGACCACAGCCAGATTCTGACAGAGTGACCTTCAGCAGGTTACTTGTGTGAATATTTCTGACCAAACTGTCAGAAGCAGACTCCAAGACGGCTGCGTGAGGATCAGAAATCCCCTCTTGGTACCTGTTCTCACAGCCCAGCACCACGAAGCTCGATTGGTGTTCATGAGAGAACAGCATTGGCAGGTTGACCATTAACGCCCCATTGTCTTCACAGATAAGAGTAGGTACACACTGAGAACGTTTGATAGACATGAAAGAGTCTAAAGTCGCAGTGGAAAAAATTATGCACCCAGCAACACCATTTATCATGACTTGTTTGGTGTTGGTCAGAGATGGTCTGGGGAGGCATATCCGTGGAAGATCATACAGACCTCCACATGCTTGCAAACGGTACCCTGACTGCTGTTAGGTACTGGGTTAAATCCTCCGACCCACTGTCAGACTTAACGCGAGTGCAGTGGACACGGGGTTCCTTCTGGTGCAGGACAATGCCAGACCTCATGTGTCCAGAGTCTGTAGCCAGTTTCTAGATGATGGAGGCATTGGATTGAATAGCACTCACGTTCCACATCCCTCATTACAAACTGAGAACCTCTGGTACGTTGTGTATCGTGCATCGGTGCCAAGAATTGCTGCAGACTGTCAAGGAGCTCACTGATTCCCTGATCCAGATCTGGGAGGAGATCAACCAGGACACCGACATATCATCCGGAGGATGCCTAGATGTTGTTCGGAGCAAATACATTCATGCGTCTCCATGACTGCTCTTAATATCGTTCCCAACAAATCACACATCGTATAGCAATAAATATTTTACAATTGAATATTAAGTTCTTTTTATTCTCCATGTGAATTAGAAACAAACCTGTACTGGCAAAACGAACAACAAGACCAATCCAAGTCCCATGGATATTTTACAAATTTGTTCTCACCAGTGGTTCAGTCATGGTACCTTCGAAACATACCTCAAAACTAACCAGGCTCATGTAACTCTATTATGATCTCAGAAGATACGACCTTATAAACTGTCTGATCTACAGTCTCCCTTTGTGCTCTGAGGAAAGCCAACTAGGCTGAAACATTAACACGTCTGCTGTTATGAAAAAGCCATACTAACTAAACTAAATTGATGTTCCTGATGTAACTTGCACTGGAATTTTGTTTGTGCTACCCTTTTTGGTTCCTAATTTTTTATTATAGATTTTTTGGGTTGATGCACAACAATATACTGGGAAGGCGCATCCAATCCATGATCTTTCTGAACATGTACTTTGTGTTCTAGATCATATTATTTCTAAAGATTAATATCCCAAACACTTAGTTACTTATTCCATTCATCCATTTTCTGCTATTGTTCATTCTGTGTAGATTCATGTGTTCAGGATGCTGGGGCCTATACCATCTTAGATTCGGCAGGGTATACCCCCAAAATCGACTAACAATCGACTAACAATCTCCACTAACAGTCACACCTTATGATAATTTAGAGTCACCACTTCACCTATATTGCATGTTGTACAATGTGGGAGGAAGCTGGAGTATGCCAAGGGAACACACTCAAACACGGTGAGCACATGAAAACTCCACACAGGGAGTGCTAAGGTGGACTTGAATGGAAACATTCTTGTTTTGAGGCCACAGTGCTAGCCACTTTACCGTAGTGATGTCTGGGTTGCTAATTAAGTGTGCTAATTGAGAAAAAAGAATTTGATCCATATGATGACATGACAAATTTGTTGCGGCAGCACATGTGTGAAAAGTATACAGATCAGTCTAAATCCCTCACTGTTACTAAATGATAATAATGGATGACTGGCTCTTACAGAACGCATCTGCACAATGGGTTTTTCAGTTCTTCTTTTAAAAGGCAAACCGTATGTAGTATTTAAGTCTATATCCCCTTCAAAAACACTGCATTTATTACCTCTCTCTCGTCTTTGTGATGGATTCACTTGCTGTAGAGAGTCACGCAGACTGAGTGCCCAAACATCCACATCTTATCATGATTATTTTACATCCAGGTATAAATCAAAAAGAAAATACCTATTACTAGCATCAAAAAAGACATTAGTATCACTAGCATGTCCACAGTTTCTGCACTCCTCACAGATCCCAACAAAGCAAAACAAAACCTCAGACTAACCCAGTGGGCCAACACCCACGAAATCAGGATTTCCTATTGGTTGAGCGGGTATGACCTCCCGCCCCCAGTCATGGCTGACTGGCCACGGAGACTGTCCATCCCGAGAGCTGCTTCATAATAAACAGCCCGTTGTCAATCTAGGTTGAGGCAGAAGATAAACAAGTTGGAGGCCTACATGTCCGTGGCCTAGATAGCTATATTTAAAATATATTTAAAGTAAACGCTACCTCCTGCCAATTGGCTATTTATTATACGTCGATCTGTAACATTTTTCCTAAATATACCAAATAAGAGACCCCAAATCAAACGTTAATCTGCACAAGTTAACACCAATAAACTATATAGCAGGTTGTTAAGGCGAAATTCCAAAGTGGACAAATAAAATAAATCGCTACTTAGCCTATATCCTCTGTGTAAAAATAAGTGTGATTTCTGTTTATTATCTGAGCGGAATCACATAAAATCTTCTGATTGTGTCGGTATTTTTCCAGCAGCAGTGGAACTGTTATGCGTTTGGGGGGCGTGTACCTCCAGAGAGCTCAGGCTGCCAACAAAAAGTCACTGTTGGAAATGTTACTGACCCGCTAAGGCTTTAAATACCAGAAAAGTAGCTCAATAAAGTTTAAAGTTAATTAAGTTAACATAAAAACATTTTTTTGTAAGTATATTGTAAGAGGTGCAGCATGACTCGGATAGTTTAGAAGAAGCGTGCACACCAATAACCTTACATAAATGCGGTTTTAAACCATTCTGACCTAGTGCGAAACATTTAAAGATAGTCGCCACATTGCCTTAGGAGAAGACACTTATTTTAATCAGCTAGAGCCTATTTTGACAGGTGGAGCGCTGAGTGACATTTGTTAGTCCATTGCGTGACATTAGCTAAGATAGCTACATTTCAGCACATAAATACTTCCAATAAGATCTCGACAAAGTACTGAAGAAAACAACCAACATGTAGACCCTATTCCTTTGCCCACATTATGCCTTTTAACGCTGAACATACGAATCTTGCTCCTCTTTCATCCGCAGCTCTCAGTCAGTATGGCCTCCGTCCGCCCCCTTCCTCATCCCAGCTGTAGCTCAACACACAACAACAAGCGTTAACGTTAGCTTCAAAGCTAACCCTCGGCCACGACCAAATAACGACCGCTGCTCAGCAAAGTTGCCACGAAATAGAAAAATAACGGTTCTACTTACTTCTACGACGCCTACGCGTAAGTCTTGCTTCGTGTCGGACCTCTTGTATGTTCTCCTATTGGAGATACAAGGCCCCCTTTTCAATGGAGTCCACGCGCTGTTACAGCTCTCTCGGGTTTGTTTTGTTTTTCTTCTTCCTGACGGGTTCCTGGAAAGCGCGTGACTACCCGACCATGTGGTACACCAGCAGACCAATAGGAGCAGAGCTGAGAACAATTATTCAACATTTCACTTTTCTCAGTTAAGTCTGATGTAATTATAACTATTGTAACCTCACACTTAAAAAGTTGTGGAGTTTATAATTATGAGATACCGGAGAATTTATAGGCTATCAGGGATGGATGATGAATACATTAGACCAAAATAGTATTGAAAAGTTCGTAATTTTCCATATTGTAGTGATGTTATTGAATTCGTGTTCTCTTGTTTTCACACGCTCCTAAAAGTTGGTAAGCTTTCTATTTTCGCTCAGTGTGCCACGTAACACAACAATGAACAACAATAGCAAAATTGTTATTTTGCCACTGTGTATAAATTATTCATTGTGAATAAATTTTGACATTGACTTTAAGATGACATTTTCTTACATTATAATAACATTTCTCTTTACTGTAAAATAAAAAATGTATGTAATGTGTGTGTAACTACTGTATCTATATGAACAGATCTGAATTAAGGAACAATAAGCACTGGAGATGGATCCTCTTTATAGATGAAAGGTTGATAGGTTAAACTGTGATGTTTATGATGATGATGATGATGATGATAAAGTGATGTAAGATGACTTGATTCTAAATTTTAAAAAAGGGCATGTATGCCCTGTGAGTCATGAACATAGTCAAATCAGATCAAATCAAACCATAATTGACAAACTTTTCTGACAAACAAGCTTTGTCTGCAGCTGCTGTACAAGAAATATGTGCAAACTTGATTTTCACCTCAGTTTATCAGGTTCCCCTCAAATCGTCCAATTGCAGACTCTTCTCTTCTCTGCACAAATAACAGTTGTTGTTAACCCTTCTTGAGCCACAATACAAATCTATGTCTAATATAATATCCCTATACAAATAATGTTTGACCTATGCACAGTAATTAAATCAGGCATTTCTATGTTCATATATTATTAATTAAGCATTTATTTACATGTTTTGGGGAGTACTACTAAATATGTGGACAATATTTAAATATGGAGCTGCATTAAGTCTGATATATTTCCTCAAAATTTCGCTTGAGTCAGGACTTTGAAATAAGTGAATAAATCCCCCTTTCCCTCATCTTTACTTGGGGCTAGCGTATGCATACAATAACCGCTACCAATAAAACACAAAAACTCAACTGTTGCATTATAAGTACTTTATAAAAATCAAATTTATCAATTTTGATCCTTTAGAAGACCAAACATGAGTATGAAAATGTTACAGGGATGCAATACTGTATTTATATGGAAAGTGTGTGTTGAAAGTGTGAAGCTGTTGTCAGAAACAGGGACTTTTCATATAATCTATGTTCCTACTCATAACCTACAGTGTTTCCCTAATCGTGAAGTAAACCTGCATATAAATTAAACCTAACACCCACATCATAGATGTTATACAGAATTTATTTGTTCAATTAGATGGACAGAACATATCTTTACATATGAGGTCTATACTTATTTCATATGAAATAAGTATAAACCTCAAATGAGGGAAAATCAAAACAGAAGACCAACCAACTGCCTGACAAACTCATATGACTCATATTGAGAGTCTCCATTGAGTTCAGTCCAAATTCTCCGGAGGATGAATAAGGATCTGTTTGAGGCTGCCTACACTACTTGTACTGGGAAGAGGAACTATGACTATAATCCTGTGATAACATGATTATGTCTGTCTGTTGTTGAGCCATTACTTTCAGGTCACACAAACACCAAAAGGCTTGCGGAAAGCTCTGCAAGTTTGGAAAAAGATGTAGGTAGATTTTATGAAGAGAATGGTTGGAGATATAGTGTGTATGTGTGAGTGTCTGTGTGATTGTATGTTAGTCTCTATGAGTTGTGTGGAATTTCTGAGCCTCTAGTGACATTAAACCCAAAAAGTGAGTGCCTTCCTCAAGTGTGTTAGAGTTTCCCCCTCTCAATCTTTTTGCCAACTTCCTTCATTGGTGTCTTTTACAAGTACCTTTTAACCTTACATGCAAACTCAGTGATAACGCTTAGCATTTTAGTCAATCAATGAAAGTCACCTCTTGTCAAATCTACCGGAAAATATATAATAGGCCCACTTTATATTAACTCAAGAATGAAAACGATATATTTCACCTTTTACATACAGAAATATAGGGGAAAACATGCAAAATAAAATTATAGTCTTGTTTAGTCTTTTAACTTATAAAACTAGAAAAAGCCCTGAGAGTTAAAGCATCTGCTACGATAAAACACTACAAAAGTGTCAAATAAGTGAGTGGCCCCTTTAAAAGAGCGTTTCTGTGTGTGTCTGTGTGTGTGTGCGAGCAAGTGGTCGAGGAAAGGCAAGAGAGGGAGCAGTGAAACCAGAAAGGGCAAGTGTATAATGATGAAGAAAGCAGGAAGCAGACACTCATAGTTTTGTTGTGACTCATATGTGCACAATAGGGCACTGGTGTCTGTGAATAAAAGCAGCAACATCTCAGGACAAAGTTGAGTCTCTGGTGTGTTGTTTACAGCTGCTAGTGAAGTGTTAAAGGAGTCCCAAAGCGAGAGACTTCGGGCCTGGAGGAAATTAACTAATATCTCCCCTCTTCCCGGCCACTGTCTGGACCAAGGACAGGAAAAGGCAAACATAAGGTAGACATGATTGGAAATCTGTCCACTGATTTATGAGTTATTGTAACAACAAAAGAAACCTCCAAAAGAGCCATGATGTAACATCACCAAAATGTATTCATCTCTAGGATATGTCAAAACTTACATCTGGGTAAAAGATCATGCAAATTCTATCATTCGTCACTTATGTAGTTTTTGGATCACAGTAACTTCCCCCTTGATTCTACCTTAGGTGCTGTTCTGCCTTGGCTAAGGTTTCTCTGAGTGGCTCTGAGTGCTTTCTAGTCTGATATAAAATGATTCCGTCCCCAATCCTGGTTGTGACTTTTAACTGATCGTCTATACGTGGCATTGATGCCATGAACACCCTTACAAGACTCATGGGCAGCTGGTGAGCTCTACCAATCTTATTACCTATACAGAAGCTGTGGTGGTCTCATTTTCATCCCCCTGACAAGAGATGACTGGGGAATATAGTCATAAATATGTCTGTCTGTGTGGACATCTTTTTGTTCAATTTTCATGGAAATATGTTGTTTTATGTAACTTTAAAGGGTGTCTCGTAAACTATCGGTACATTCTACCTTCATCAGGCTACACACATAACTAAACAACGATGGGTACGTGTGACTCGCTGGATACTCTACAGACAGCACGGATTAAAGGTGAGTTTAGATGATATCAACTTGACTTTCAGATTATCTAATCCCTTCAAATTTGATCAAACACGTCAATCCTATGCTCTTTATATGGAAATGTCACTCTCTATGGGATGTGTCTTAGAGTGAGGAACTTCCAGTGCATTTTGATACAAGGGTCAGGGAATATGTAAGATTTGCATGAGTCTTGTTTAAGCTCTTTGGTTGTATCATGTGAAAATTGGCAACCTAAAACATTACTGCTGCCGAAGGGGGCTAAATAAAAATCCAATTTTTAAAGAATATATTTTGGCAAGGGGAAAAACGATATCCACATATCTCCTCTTTACAAATCAGTGAAAAATGTTGTTTATTACTTCCTTCACTTTTAAATGCAATATTTATTCTTTATTGGTCACATTAAGATGTTGTACCAAATTTGGGTAACAAACTCTATCAACCCCCAAAATTCTGCTACAGTTTATAATTGCGTACAGAATGTGGGCTCAGCTGCATTTAAATTATATCCCCAAGTTCCCATATCTCATCACATGTACGTACCTTTAGTGTTCTGTGTTGTACACAGATTTCGGCCATATTCTACGGTCTTCGTGCCGATAATTGAGCTTGCTTGGGTGTCAACATGTGACCTGAATGCGAGAGCTGATGGGTTAACAGGACTTCCATAGACGTCAGACTTAGAAGGCCTACTAGACCAGTAGCCAGCTCTTGTCAAAGCATGAATGCATCATACAACTCTTCTCACCAGCTGAACAAGCCCTGGGGTGACTAGTTTCTTTGATTTCTAAAAAATATTTCTTCTCAGGTCTGATCTTTCATGCTCTTGTTTCAGGAAGCAGGTTTATCGGGTTATCCAGATAATTCATTAAAACTGCTTTGTGGAAAACGCTTAAGATGTCTTTGATGTGGTTTGACTTACTTTATTTTCTCTATTATCAGCATTTGTGATCATGTTCTCTCTGCAGCTATGTAACCAAGAGGGAGGAGACACAGGGCCATTGTGCATTGCAGTAAACAGAGTGAAGAGGATGTGCTGTGTTGTGAGCCTCTTGATGGTTGTCATTTACACAAAAGTTTTAAGCTCCTGATGAAAACAGTAATGTCCCTTAACAAACGCTTTACAGTGAAAGCCCCCTTAAATCCCTTTAAAGTCTGGCTCGACTGTTTGGTTGAGCACTTTTCTCATGTCTCTGTTTTTTAATGAAAAATGTGACTAAACCCGTTTGTAATATGACCCAGTGGCAGCATATAGTTTATGAAAAAGAGTAAGAGGCCAAGTATGACGCCCTGGGTGACACCATAGGTCAAAGGGGCCAGAGAGGAGGAGGCATTAACCACTGCTTTTCAGAAAGTTCTATTCCATTACTACGGGGTTTTACCATATTAAAGCTTGTGAGGTGTTACTAAACAAAATTATGTAACAACCAAAAAAATCTAATAAGAAACAAATAAAACATGCATTACCAAAAGTTTGAGCTAATCTAAGTGGCATTGAGTATTTCCCATGAAATACAAACTGAAATAAAAACATGCTTGGCCATCAATTTGTCATTTTATGTTAAATATTTTATGTCTAAAATTTTGAATTTAAAAAAATGCCTGAAATAAATGAAATATGCATTAGAGTATTTTTTCCTTTTTTTTTTTCCTTGGCGAGGACATTAAAGGGTTGATGAATGGAAATAATGAATTATCATCTTTACATCGCATGGTACCTCCTATATAATAAGCCACTAGTACAGGACATATGCAGTCATCCTCCAGCACTAAAGCTCCTCTCGGGGACAACTCTTCATCCCACTTCAATGCCAGTAGTAAATCAGAGGCTGAAAGGATAGTGAGGAGTATTATTACCCTCACTAAGACTTGGTAAGTCATTAAATCCGTTTATTCCATCGACAGTCAGAATAATGCACATCATGCATTAAGAACAGAAGCATTATTGTCTTTTCCAGACATATGATGTGTTTCACTTCAGGCTGTGGTCAGAAGATGCTTTTGTTTTTAGAGTGACTGGTTGGATGTGAAGCATCGCTCATAATCTGACCAAACAACCTGAGGGTCTGCAGACACCCTTTTGTTGGAAATTTAATGAATGCATTTGAAGACAGGTTAAAAGTGGAATTTTACGAAATCTATTTGTTAAAGTACGATTTCCTAGGATATGAATTGTATGAATGTATAATTAACTTTTATGTGATATTTTGAATAATAAAATTGCTATTTGCTGAGTAAAGATAAACTCGAAATAATACAGAAAATGATTTGGTTTCGGAACAGATTGTTGTTACATTCCCTCTGTGTGTTATTATCTATTATCTATGTCTCTGTTCTTTGTCTTAGTGGCCGGGGCGTACGGACAATCCTCATGTCTGCTTTCGACGTGGCGGCTGTAATCGTGAAGAGTTCTCTCCTCTGATTGCAGACTAAAATATGTTTCCTGAAACCTTTTACTTGAGAAATAAAACCTTACTTCTGTCCCTTAACTTCAGTAGGAATTTATGTTCAGTGCTTCTTTTGATAAGGTATTTTTACAGTGCTGCATACATTTTCTTTAGCAGAGAATAAAACTTTCTACATTACTGCCCAAAGTCTTAGATTGTTTCTCAGACAGTCTTCATCAGCTTGTCTGAGACTCTGATGTCTGCTCAGATGTTATGCAAGGCAAAGGATAGAATCCTGACACAAAGTGCACTTACTCTGCTTTTCAGGAACTTTTTAACCAAATCCGTCCTATGTAATCATGCGCATCAGGAGCAGCGTGTGAAATCATGTCATTCATTCGTTATCTGTAACCTAGCGTAACTCATCTGATGCGATGCAAGTGAAAGTTTCAAAGAAGTGGACCTTAATTTGGGATGATTCCTTAATTGTGATTTTCTGTCTTTGTTACAGAGAATATAATGAACTATTATAGGTCTACTTGACCGTTCAGCAAGAATACGCTGCAACAAAAAGTTCTGAAGAACAAACAGACTCATTGTTTCATAACCCCAAAGATCCTCATGTGAACACCATAACCTCTGACACCATATCTGCAGCTAGAGACAGTTCCATCAGATTAGAGGGATGTGGCGATTTTCCATCATGATAATCGCACTGTTCAAAAACTGAAGGCCTTCGGAGCCGCGGGGTTTTCAGCTGACACCAGTTCCAGTTTCTCTGAGCCCACAGAAATCCACTTCGGTCAAAAATAGCTGTTACATAATGTGAAAAAAAACATTTCTCGAAGTCTTGTGAGTATAATCAGCCGTCAGTGGTTTCATCCAACCATGTCTGTTTTAAAGCTTGTTATTTCTGACGCAAGCGCCCAAAAACAAAAACAAATCTTCTGTTTTTCCAAGATTCCAGTGCTTCCGATTAAAAATGCAGGACCTCATTTAACGCTTTCACCACCAGCTGCTTCATGGATCTGGCCCGCTGCTTTCATTTGGTCCGGCGTGAAAATTTGTTGGCTTCTTTCACCCAAAAAATACCGATCCCCTACTCTGTATGGTGCATGAACAGCAGCAGGAAGAGGAGATGATGCAACAGTCTGATGAAAAGGGCATTAGATGTTAGCAGCATTGTCCACGGAGTCACTGAATAATTATTTTAATGAACAAATGTTACCCCCTTGGTCCAGTAGACGTAAACAGAGCATCTATAACAGTCCTTAAATTCAAATACAGTAATAGCAGTAATTGTGATTACATGGCAAAGTGCAGTTTATAAATGCTAACGACACAGCTACTACCTCCATCCTTCATAAATGTCCCACAGCTGTGCCCTTATCCAATTTCCACCTTGTATTTATCAGGAGATGCAGACTCAGACTTTTGGTTTGTGGACATCAGTTTTGAGAGCTACCCAGAAATTATCCCCTATTCTTTCCGACATAAAAATGCTTGATTTACCAAAGCATGTTCTGTTGACCGGGTCATAGTTCAGTCTTGATCCGGTGCATGAGGTCTTTCTGGTCAACCATGTCCGTCTGTCTGTTCCAGCGGTGGTATGCCAGCAGAGCGACGTTCTTGGCCGCCACCGAGCTCATTTCCATGGCGCTGCCAGCCAACTCGATGCCATTTAGATAGTAGAGATTGGGGTGGAGTTCTACAGGTGGCAGTCCTTGGCTGCTGCCGTAGGAGGGGTAGGCCTGCCACTCTGTCACCTGCACTGAGTAGTACGACCTACGATTGGGAGAAACAGTAAAGGAGGACAGTCATTTATAAATTTCATTAGGGAACATCATAAACTCTATAACTTATTATGATGTAGAACATAATTGCCTTCAATCGGCCACACTAAGCAGCATCACCATTCACTTACTCCTCCTGCACATTACATTGTTGGTCTGACAGATCATTACGCTCAGGGTGGGCTATGACATCATCACTGTAAAATTTGTAAATTTGCTGATTTGTTTCAAAACATCCATCAGCATGTTAGAACATTGACATTAGCATTTAGGTCAAAGCACTGCAGCACCAGAGCTGTTGGCATGGCAGGATGCAGTTATATGTTATACAGCATTTTATGGTCGGATCTCACGAAATGAGCTGAGCGTTTATTAGGGAATAATTTTAGTTGGTAGTAATAGTCAAGATGAACATTTAGTCTGATGATTTATTAACAGGAATTTAGCCAATCAATCCTTTTAAGTCATTTTCCAAACCAAAATTCTGAAAAACTCAAGGATTGGACATCTGGAATGGGAATATTTGGGATTATATAAATGTATCTGATACTAAATTGATATATTAAGATTGTGGACAGTTAGACGGAACAATTTACTGTATATCATGATCTCAACTTAGGACCAAAATAAGAGTAAGTTCCACCCGTTATCAATCCCAGGATAATTTTGCCAGGAATGAATTGGCTGACCTGAAGAGCATTTTGAGTTGAGCCTTGTCCAGAGGTTGTGTTGAGAACACTTTGTAGACTCCAGCCTCTTGTGGCTGCTTACGCCGAAAGCCCGCTGAGATGTTGACGGGACACACACTCGCCACACTGTTGAAAAAGAGATCGGGCATCTTTGTTGTCAAGATGCTGGCGAAGGGGAACAGGCGGGGGTCCGGAAAGCCAAAAAAAGAGGTGTTGAGGTAACCGTGGACAATGGTTGCTACAGTGCTGTGGTAGTTGCCTGGGAGCTGGTCAAAGGGAGGGGTGAATCCTTGGAACTGGACCCCGGACCTGACACTTTCCTGGAGTGGTGTTGCCAACACTACAATATCGTAAAGCTCTGATCCCATCCCGGATGTTGTGGCGTAGCTCAGCAGGTACTGGGGTGCCTCCGCTGTGGGGAAAATATAAAAAAAATAAAGTCAACGCTGCACTTAAGTGCATAATACAGATAAAAATGTATTTCCATCAGTCCACTTTTGTCTGCTGGCAGACAGACTCTAGAAACAAGCAGCACATTTAACACATTGCGAGATGTTCATGCCGGCAGACAAGTGTCGACATGATGCGATGATAAACATGCGTCTCCAGGACAGGACAAGTTTTCATACGACAGTGTGAGAAGCGGATTTTTAAAGCAGATGCTGATATTTGACATACATTTGAAACCTGCTTTTAAGAGAAAATGCATCATTGGGAATTCAGAGAAATCACGGATTGAAGGCAAGAGTCCGCACCTATATAATCTTACACTGTTACAGGAGATCAGAGTGGGAATCTTACTGCTTCACTGAAGCTCTTCAGTGATAAATACTTTGATGTTCGGACTGAAGAATCTGGTGATATGATACATATCAAGATACGGGGGTTATTACTCAATACGTTGCCATGTTTCAGGAAAATAATCATAGTTGTGAGAAAAAAACCCATGTGCATACAACCCAAAATAAATCTCTACCTTTTATGCAGTCAAAAGAGAGTCTGTGTTTGAATTTTTAGACGAACTCCAAAATTGAAGCGTTAACATGAACATCGGTATCCCGGTTATGAGGTTTTTCCAAGAAACACAATGATATTCCAAAAACCAAATACTAACCAGGATATTGGTGTGCATGTAAACACATTCACAACAGCACCACGCTCGTCTTTATCGTTACATAATAATGTGCTTTGAGGGCTTTACGGTAAACAAATTGAGAAAATAAAAAGATTAATAGTAACTACCATAAATCTTCACATCAAAACTGTTAATTAAAAATCTATAGTGTTGTTCCTGAGAACTGATAAAGTATCTCAAAACAATTATTTTGCAATACTAAATGTATCTATATTCTTTAAGTAATACATTGTAGTCACTAGACAAACAATACAAAACAGTGAATTTAGACCTTGGTGATGATGATTTAGTACTTTTAGATACCTGGTAGACTTCAAGACAGAGTACGTTTATCTTCTATCTCTATTTATTAATTCCTGACTATGATTATGTTTCAAACGTTAATGTTGCTCTGCTGAAAATATCTCAACAGTTTCTGAGATAAAATAAACCTTTGCAACTGTGGCCATGAGGCGATACTGAAGACCAACAATCATTTTACCATTAGACAGATTAACAGTTGAACCCCTAACTGATAAATGATCACTGAAGACCTACAACACCACTGAATCACTATCATTGGAATATTAAGCTTTGAAAACCATGAGCAGCATTTGAATCTGTGGTTTTAATTCTACTGCCAACAGATTTCGTCTCGTCTCGCCATCTACCGCTTATCCGGGTTCGGGTCGCGGGGGCAGCAGTTTCAGGAGGGAAGCCCAGCCTTTCCTCTCCCCAGCCACATCCACCAACTCCTCTGGGAGGATTCCGAGGCGTTCCCAAGCCAGCCGCGAGATGTAATCTCTCCAGCGTGTCCTGGATCTGCCCCGGGGTCTCCTCCCAGACGGACATGCCCGAAACACCTCCCTAGGGAGCTGTCCGGGGGGCAACCTAATCAGATGCTCGAGCCACCTCAACTGACTCCTCTCCAACAAATTTGTGGCAAAAATCTTGACTTTAAAAAAAGAAAAGTAAACTCCTGGGGTTAATATTTATACAAACACTTTCATATAGCTTTATGATTATTAGGTCTGGGTACTGGCAGATGTATTTATCTGATGATATGATCTGCATCACAATACAGATGTTATAATGCAATAAATTGGGATAGACTGTATTAGTGACATGTGTTTAAACATCTCTGTTCTATCAATATTTTTATACCACTAGTTATGATCGATGAATATATACAAACCTTTCTAGAGCTAAATCAATGGAGAACTTGAAACACACGGGCTAATTAAACATGCCCAAATTGAATCTATCTAACAAATGCTGAAAATGTTTTGCAAGAGCACACTTAATATTTTCAACATTCCATTTTTCCCCATTTACTATGAAAGAGTCGTTTTCCTGGCCTTTCTTTTCTTCCATATGTGTGCCAGTCCCAGTAGTGCTGCTATTTTTCAGTCTATCGGAAACGTCGCAGTGTGTTTAACACCATCATATCTGACCCCCCAACCCCACCCCTTCAGCCAGCACCAGGGTGAAGCACCTGAGTAGATGGGGGAGATGGAGTTGACTTGTGCTTGCATCAGGTTAGCGTTGGCCATCTTCAGCAGTCCGGAACACACTAACTTGTTGCCTCCCTCCACCGCCCAAAGGCTGTTCTGGGCACCAGCTAAAGACACGGCGCCTGTAACACACAAATACAAACATGCACTCACATTAAACAGTGCTAAGTGCTATAAACCAATTATCACTATCCAATTTTCACTCCCATGGTTTATCTCCCCCTCTCACCTTTCTTTCCCTTCTTCTACTCTAAACACCCAGTTCCTTCCGTCCTTCATATCTATTCTCCTACATCATTCTCTCTCTCCCATAACCGACATCAAGAGCAGCACAGATATTTGTCTCATAAATTTAATTTCCCCTGTCTTTCAAACTCTTGACGCCCCTCCCAGTTGTCATTCTACTCCTCTGACCTACAAAAGCAGGAATGCTGACGTTCTGTCCGTAGTTGACCCTCATGATGGGCTCGATGACCTCGTCGATGAAGCGCTGCGACACACCCAGCTCCAGCAGCGAATCACAGAGTGGCCTCCTGGTCATGTTGATGAAGCCACTCCCGCCTAGAGAGTCCAGCAGTTCCTCCACCGAGCTGAAGGCGTAGCCATGGGCTTGGTACTTGTATATCCTAGATTTGACACACACACACACACTCTTAATAACACTAGTCCAATGTAAACACATCCATACATTTCCAAACACGAGTCCCCCCCCCCCCCCCAACATTCAAGTCTTAATGGTATTATCAGCGGAAACAACTCGGCAATCCTAAAGCCAAACCCAAAAACCCAGAGAGAGGAAGTACACTCACTCTAGCTGATTTATAGAAAAAATAATAGAGACAATAACCAGAGATGAATCCCAAAAGGAGGAGATAACGGTTGATGAATGATGATGATGGAGGAGCAAAAGGGCAAATCTGACTCCCTTTAATCTGTATTTTTGTTTCAAGCAGAAACTGAGTTACTATAACAGAATTGAAGAAAAACGATTTGATGTGTTTATTAGATTTAAACAGTCTGAGGACAGGCTGATGAAAAACAACAATTCTGTTGGCTTGTAATGCAATTCGTATGTTAGAAGATGGAGAAAACAGATTTTTTTATTGCTGGGGCCAAATTTCAGGCAGATGGTTGGCATTATTCATAACGGCTTCAAAGCTGAACACTGAGCAGCGGTTCACAGACATTGCGGCTGCGGATGTTTGCAAACATCACGTAGTTAATCCTTGACATTACTCGCTGAATAAAACACTCGGAGGCAGTTCTGTGCTTTCATTCTAATGAAGAGGTATTTCTTTGTTGTTTCACAGCAAGAAGGCTCAGGGTTCAAATCCACTATCTGGCACCAAAAGAATTAGTAGCAGATCCCTCAAGTCCTGTCATTTGCGAGGTGGAGCCACCACGGATCAAAATGGTTTTTCAAGCAAATCCATCCGACACTTGAGTTGATAGAGTTCTGGTGAGTTTGGACGCCAAGTCAAGCCAAGTTCCTCAAACCATTCTTGAAACATGGATGCATTATCCTGCTGAAAGTGGCCACTGCCATTAGGGAATACTCTAACCATGATGGGGTGTACTGGGTTTGCAACAATATCTAGGTAGGTAGCACGTGTCGAAGGAACACCGACATAAATGGCAGAACGAAAGGTTTGCCTGCAGAACATTGTCCAAAGCGTCACAATGCCTCTCCAGCCTGCTCTCCTCCCCATACTGCCCCCTGGTGCATCTCTTCTCCAGCTAAATGACGCAACTGGTCGTCCACAAGAGACCAAGCCACCTTCACGAAACCCCGACAACACCTGCAGTTTTGGATATGCTCTGAGCCAGTCTTTTTGTTATCTAAATGTTTCCTGCTTCCAACACAATATTCCTCAAGGACAAAATTCTCACTTGCTGCTTAATATATCCCACTCACTGAAAGGTGGCGTTTTAACAGGACATTGACTTCGCCGGTCAGTCGTTATAATGTTATGGCTGATAGGTGTATATTCTTAGACGAGCTGCATATTATCTTTGCTGGCAAAGGTGAGAGAAAATGGGAAGCAGACCAGGCAGAATAATCAGATATTTCTTTGAAAAGGAGCTGGTACATGGAAATTAAAATGGATCCTCTCCACACAGACGCTAGATGTCTCCAACTGAGTTATCAGGCTTGATAAGCGAGCATAATTCAGGGCTTTGCTGCACAACAGCTTCATCCTGTCACGTAGGCAGCAGGCCTAACAGCTGTCTCAAGGCCAGACAAAAATAAAGGTCATTAGTATTTCTGGCTTACCTCATGAATTTCTCCATGATTTCTTCCACCCACATCTGCAGGCGTATGAAGCTGATGCCATAGCGCCACCACAGTCGGAACAGGTCCAGCAGGTACCAGTCTGTCTCCTCCAGAATCACCTCCTCACCGTTAAACACTGCTGTCTTACCCGCCACACTACGGCGATATTTCAAGCCTTTAGGGACCAACGGCAACACAAAAAACAAGTAGATGGGAGTACTTTAATATTCAAGATGTTTTGAATGAATTAGTCTCAAACAATTATGGGATGACATGTGAAATCTGTTTTACAGTGTAGATTAAATAATAAGGAACAGAGGATTTTCTAACAATATTCTAAATGTTTCTCACACTTGTTTGACAGTGGTGCATTTATTTTTCTCTGAAGTTAAGTTTCAATATATACCTAAAAATACATCAGAACAAGATGAAACGTTCCTGTGGTCGAATTACTCGAGCAGAGCCACGGTGATTTGTCCTCCAGATCAAGATATTTGGCTCCGATTATCAAATTCAAAACATTCACCTGATGCTCACTGTTCCCGCTCAGCTAACATCTGACGGAGTTGCAAAATGAATCTGATCGAGCTACATAGGGAGCTTCAATGGTGATAGAAAGAATCTCGATATTATATATTATATATTCTGTATGTGTGAGTGCGTTTGCATTAGAACCAACCTAACTGTTTGACGAACTCCTGCATGTGGAGGTTTAGGGAGTGAATGATGGAGCCTCCAGACTCGTAGTCATGGTGATTGACGGTTACAGTGGCGAGACGGCCTCCGACCTCCCCTTTCTCAAACACGTCCACTTGGACCTCAGGACCAAAGTGCTGCCGCAGGTAATGGGCCGTGGCGCTTCCTCCTATGCCTGCCCCAACCACCGCTGTAGGGGTCAGAGTCAGTTTCATAGAAGTTAGAACTCAAGACACTGGTTTATGGGAGAAATGTATTATATACTAATAAGCATATCATCAAATCAACCAATTCTTTATTTAGTTGTGTGGCACCGAGGTGTTTTAACACATAGCAAACATTAAAAAAAAAACTAAGATTTTTAACTAAAACATAGGTAATTTAAATAAATGCAAGTTGTTGATGATAATTTTATTTATTAAACCAAGATGGTAATCCAATACAAAATGGGCCTCTGTGAACAAGCATTTGCCCCTTCAGAAACAAAATCCAAAAAACAAGACATTTCATTAATAACTGGTTGCAGCTGGACTCAACATAACCAGACCTGACCGCTACAAGCCCTGTTTAATCAAATCATCACTCCAATAAAACATTTTTGAAAAGCAGGTAGTTAATCCATGTTTCTCATCAGTAGCATACTATGCAAAAACCATTAATGAGGAGGAAGGTGACTGAAATACATTTTTATTGGAAGGTCTTTCAATGCTATTTTGAGGCTCTGGGACGCCACAGATCAACAGTAAGACATACAGTATAAACACATGAGCAGTTCAGGCTCATAAACCCCCCAATATTGCTTCACTAAAGAAGTTTTAAAAAGAATTGTGCGCCAAATGTCAACCAACCATCTTGAATTTCTCAAAAGCACCATATAAGTATTTCCAGCTACTATTTAGACATATTTTATCCGAAAATGTTTAAATATCCCATTCTAATCTTATTTCAATCTTATGTCAAGATCTTAAATCATGAACAGTTTCACTATTATATATTAGACTTGGTTATATGCTGAGATGAAAAAGTTGACTTTTGTTGAAATTTTAACTACGTTGCAGGGCACATAGTCACTTCCACACAGATTTGTAACCACATTCCTATGTTAACCCTTTTATGAGCAAAGACACACAAACTTCATTATTTTCCTAGTATAATGACAATAACGCTTATTCTGATTCCGATCACATTGCCTTATTCTGAGATACAGCTCTTGTTATATTAGTAAAATAAAGTTCAAAATAAGATTTCCCAGCTCATATCAAGATGCCCTCTATCTAAACATCAACTCTTATTCCAATAAATCTGACCAAGCCAACGTTCCCTTGTTCTACTGGCAGACTTTTTTTTTTAAAACATTACCAGCTAAAAACATGCATGGTTTTTCCAGTGAGTGCCAATAAAAAATACGAATATTGTTGCTGTCCACATATCTGTAGACTGTCTAATTATTGTCACCTTTATCATGAAGTTTATTTTGAACTGTCCACTGGTTACTTAATGACCTTTATCAAAATGTTGACACGAGTTTTTCAAAGTATCTGCAAAATGTATATGTACAAATGGAAATAAGACAATATAACACCATGGCTATGCCCAGGCCTTAATTGCCAGTCACGTGACACTATGGGAACGCTATGATGGCGAGCTGTGAGTGGCCAAAGATGCTCTCGGGTGAAAATAGCCATTGGGACCATAAACTCAGACTGATTTTCAATATTTATGCATTAAGTGGAGTTTTTGTTTTTGACTACATAGTCTTATAATTGAAGCATATGATTTTCAACCAACCTCGCAAAATGTTAGCTACATGCAGACAGATGCAACTGTAAGACCTCATAAGATACAATTGACGTAACTAATACCGTTAAAACATAAACCTAACGGAAGTTAAAGACTAAATGTTCACAACTTAAAACAACACCAGAGACTTTGCTATCTGAATGAACGTCGTATAAACACTTGAATGTGAGCTAGCGGGAGCTACGTCCAGCGCTTAGTTCAGAGCTTTAAAAAACGTATTTTCTTGCCTATTTTAGAAGGCGGAGCTCCGTCCACCAGAGCGTGTGTTCCCGGGTCTCCTTCAGCCAACTGAGCCCATAGCACGACGACGAGGAGCGGGAGAAGATAGCCACCCATTGCGGCAACAGAGCAGACCAAACCGGGAGGAAGAGGCAAGCAGCTGTTTAATTGAAAAAACGAACGTTAGCTTCTTCTTAAAATCGACTGTATGATTAGAGAAAAGTGATTAACATGTCGGTTAATCTTGCCGCAGTCAATAGACATAGGTAAATGCATAAAAGACGGCTTGATTAAGGACACGATCATGCAGGTCAATTCACCAATGAATAATCCGCATCCGGCAACATCACGTGATCCCAACACCTTCTTGTCTTGACCAATAGCTGCTTTCGGGGAACTGACGTTAAACACGTAGTGCTACAATTCTTTGTGATGAGCCTGGTGTGTAGCCAAACATGATACAGCAGAAATGCGTGTGCTTCCACCATACATGGAAATTAACTCCGTACATTTACTTAAGTACGGTTAATGACAAATTTTAGGTATTTGAACTTGAATTGAGTTATTCCATTTTATACTACACCTAATCGAGCTTTTGAATGCAGGTCATTTAATACATGGATAGTATCTCAGTACATTAACTTAAGTACTGTTATTCAATACGAATTTTAGGTATTTTCACTTTGTGTTTCCATTTTATACTACACTTGAGCAGGTTTTGAATGTAGGTCTTTAACTTGTAGTGGAGTATTTCCAGTGTGTTATTAGCATTTTTTTAAAGTAGAGTACCTGAATACTTCATCTGCCACTAGTCTCCGAAAATCTGAAAACTTTCATAAAAGTAGTCACACTTAATCTGAAAGTCCTTTCGGAAGAAATTAAAAATAAAATACACAGGACAACATATTGAAAAACAGTGGAATTTGCTTTTATTTCATTCAACAGAGAAACAGTCCTCCACATCGGAGAAAAACCACTGAGCAGGTACTAACATTCACACTGAGCCGTTGAAAGAATGATGGCACAGTGGAGCAGTAAGGCTTATGGACGCCTCAGACATACACGTGCACGCTCACACACACACATACATACATACATACACACAGACAGACACACACTCTCGTCTTCATGTACATCAGCTATCTTACACCTTAGTGGCTGCTCGGATGGCAGCTTTATCACTATCCCTCTACCTCTAATGTGGTCAGTAAGAGAGGTGAGGGGTCAAGCGTCACCTTTAGATCAGGGAAACTCTGTTCCCTGCTGTTGCCTTAAATACAGGCTGTTTCAGGGCTAAGAAGTGACATAGCATAGAGACCACAGCCGTTCTTCTCTATGGTACATCTCTAAGCAACGTGACCGTCAGCAATAACACTTAGGCCAGCCGTAGGCCTGGAGGGTGGGGTTAAGGGGATGTCGGGGGAGGTCATGCTCAGGCCAAAGGGAGGAAAAGGAGGAGTAGGACGACGGCCCATAAGATTATGTTATTGATCACTTAGTGGAGCGTCGAGTGGGCTCGGAGGCCGTTGGGGGAGGTGGTGGTCCGCGGCGGTCTAGGTCTTCAATGTAGAACATGATGAGCTTCCTGCGCTCCTCGGGGACACACTCCAAAACGAGGTAGCGTTTGTCATTCTGAAGAATCTTCTCCACATCTTTCAGATGCTGCTCCGACTCTTGGATGAGTTTCCTCGACCTGGGTGAAGGAAGCGCATGAGATGAGCAGAGGCTGAAAAGCTGATATTGTTTTGGTTCATGTCTGATGAGTTTTCCATTTCAGGGAATTACCTTTGTTTAAATAGAATCACTTGTCAGGGGTTAAGAAACCTATAAGACTATCTACACGTGACGCAAGTTGTCTAAAATAAATGTGCAGCTTGACTCCACTCTGTCATTAACCAAAGTTATTAAGCCAAAAATTAAAAATAAGGACAAATGCTTCTCATACCACGTCACTTTTGTCCTTTGATTTTTATTTTGCCAATACAAGAGCTGCTAAACAGTGTTTACAATGACAATAAAGATCTATTCTAAAGCAGTGAGAAAAATGTACTACGATGAGAGAAGCTACCCCCTAAACACCTGTCTTAAAACATCATTGAACACTTTTTGGGCAGTATCTGTATTAAGTTATGTATATTCAACACACTTTACAGTCATAACATTAAAACCACCTGCATATTATTCGGCGGGCCCCTTCTAGTCACCGAAACAGCTCTGCAATTCAAAGTGTGTTCTACAATCTTCCTATTGGAACCAGCAATTGAGCAATTTGCCCAGAGTTCTAGAGTGAGCCTTCCTACAACACAAGCTAGTCTTAGCGCCACATGTGCATCAATGAGCCTCAGGCACACCCGTCATGTGCCGCGACAGGTTTGGTGCTCTTGACCGTCTTTTCTTAGCCCTATTTGGTAGTTACTCACAATGAAGGCCAGGAGAAGTTTTGGAGATGTTTAGACGTCACACTTTGGCCCTGTTAGAGTTTCTATGAACCTCGTGTGTGCCCATTTTTCCTGCTTGCAACACAAACTTTGCTTGCTGCCTAATATATCCCACCAATAACATAAATTATGTTATTCTGACTTTACCTCTCAGTGGTTATAATGTTAAGGCTGATTCCTGTGTGTAAAACAAAATAATGGAAGTGATCCTTGTTTCAATTCCATTCCACTTCTGTGAAAGTGAGTGTACAGACCTGTATGTGATGAACTTTGTCTCCTTTAGCAGAGTTCTGAAGTCAGCTTTGGCTGTGATGTACTTGTCTTTGATGTAGTCTTCAAACTCTCGCTGTCTCTTCTACAAACACAGAACAGGACACATAAGACGCCAACACTCAGATAAACATTTTTAATAACCCTGGCTTTAACAGGCATATTAAAATATTCACCATGACACAGATTTTATGAAAGAAGTCAGCTTATGTCCACTATTATACAGAAGAGTTTGAAGGAACAATAATGTATTTTTTCACTGTCCGATGCACGGTAATAATTTGAAGTTAGGACTGTGCATGACTGAAAGATATCTGACTGACGTTGATCTTTCTTTGTAACAAAGACTGAGGGCCGAGTCATTTTGAATGACTTGGCCAAGTTCCTACACAATTGTGGTCAGAAGTCGGTAGGTTGTAGAGGAAGAGAAGCACAAAACTTAAGTGATTTAAAAACTTACTCTGTCACTGGAGGAGAATTTAATACAGCGGGGGTCCTCCTTGATGACCTTCTTGACCTCCTTCCATGTCGTCGTCAGAGTGATCTTTAAAACAAACAAAAAAATCAGTAAGCTTATAAAATTAATAAGAGATAAACTTAAAGGAGGAACACATGAGGCATTAAGAACCTCGATGTAGTATTTCCCTGTAAACCACAATATTGAAAACCAGTGGACAGTTCTGACGCTGTGCCCAGAAAGTGTCTGAGTAACAAAGCAACGCAAATTACGTCAACATTATTACCATGCTGGTCTCATCCAGTAGCTGCCTGAAATGTTCTTTTTTCTTCTTGGCCAGTGCTTCTACGTGTTCGTTAAATAGTTTCTCCTTTTCCTCCCTCTCAAGGAGTGACGCAGACTCCCAACGATGGTCCTTCCGAAGGTTACGGCGTGTGTCTGACCATGTTGCATCTGACGACCGTACCTAAGGAATGAGGAAAAGAATAAACTTTAAATGAAGAGGAAATTCAAACACCATGTAGTGCTTCATCATTGATAATGTTGCACGGTGTTTTTGTGATACATATATATTTTATTCCTGCCATTCTTAACCCTGATAATAACATTGTTAATAGGATGAAGCAAAAAGGGTTCAGATATGCTGCAGAATATCTCACCATATCAGACATTAGAGCTTTGAAATGCTGAATGGCCTCCTCCCTCTTGTGCTGCTCTCTTTCTCGGTCGATTTCTTTGGTTTGTTCTGATCGGGCCTTCTGCACCTCACGCTCCCGCTCTCTCAGACTGGCCTCGATGCGAGCCTGCCGCTCCAGCTCCCGCTCCTTCTCGATGTCCATGCTCTGTGTGGGATGACACGCATCTTCTGCATCAATTTTGTTGTCTAACTTACGTTGACAAAGAGGATTATGTTCGAAAACAGAGCGTAAATCGGGCATTATTAAGCACCACCAATGTTATCATTGGGCTAGAATGAAGGTCGTGCCTCTCCTGAGCTTAAATGACAATCAATCGGAAAAGCTACAACTACAAAAACACACTGATTAATTCCGCATCCTTGTAACATTTGAACTAGGGATTTAGGACCCTACCAGATCAAGCACTTGTGGTTGCTGATCGAATAATTGCAAAAGGGCTAAAACACATAATTTTGGCCAAAATATGTGAGGGACCCCCTAATAGAACGTGAATGTAACCCTTGGATTATACTTGACATTGAAAAACCTCGACATGTTACCTATTGACTTTAACAAACTCTATAGCTAGCAACAAAAAGGCTTCAAGCAGCCAATACTGTAATACCCTCTATGGGAGACACACAAATTATTAGACCATCTGATATTTTTAATAATATATCATTATCTATGCCTTCTATATATTAAATGTGAAAAAAAGTGATTGTGAAAGTGTTGTAATAATAATTGATTACTCGAGAATTTGTCCCTATTTTGTATCAATACGTGTAAGAAAAAAAAGGAAGGTTCATTTCAATACTGATCAAGATGTCGCTGGCACATACATACTAAAACTATGATCTTCTATACAGAGACCTGCTCTCACCTTTGCTTGTTTTTCCATGTACTGTTTGAAAAGTTCTTCTCTGAGCGCGGAGCTGTCCACGGCTTTGTACCGAGAGTCCGTCTCTAGTCTCTCTTTCACTTTGCTCCACCGCTGGCCTCCTTCTATGTGCTGATCATTTATGAGGTCAAAGAAGTCTTGCCTCACCTGGGAGCAAAACACCAAAATTTATCAGAAATCTTTCAGCAAAACATTATGACTACTTCAGATCCGATGGTAGAACATCAGTAACGTCTGAAAGGGACATTAGGGTTGCTATAGATGTTAATCTACTTTTTTAAAAATCAATACTTTCCTGGTTGTAACAGGAAAGATTCGGTGTAGTGATGTTTGAGTGTGTATACCTTCTCTCCTCTGGACTTGGAGTCCTCTTTGTCCCTTTTTCTCATAGCTGTGATGAATTCCACAAAGATGGCCTCCCTGTCCTTCATCTTCTCTATGGTCTTAAAACGTGGGTCTCTGCCGTGCTTCACTGCAAACTCACTAAATGTTGTTCTGTGAAGATTTATAGACCAGAAACACTGCTGTTATCAACATTTCATAGAAAATTGTCCCCATCGCAAAGAGTAAAAAATTACCAAAACCTTCTTATGTTTAATACTAATAAATAGCCTGTCCTTTTACCTAGCTGTGAGTTTTGCCTCCTCCATCATCCTCCTGAATTCATCTTTGGCCTGCATCAACTTGTTTTTCTTCTCCTTCCTTTCCTCCTCCGCCCGTGTCTTCACATACTGATCAAACACCTGTGTGGGGAGAAATCCACAAAACTATAGCAGACGTATTGTTGTAATGTGAGTATATTGCACAATACTAGGGGAGCGAGTATCAGTGAGGGGGGAGAGCACAACTGAACCTGTTTCCGTTCTTTTGGGTTGAGTAGAAGGTATCGTGGGTCAAACACAATCTTATGAAGCTCTTTGTCCCAAGTCGAGAATGCAGACACCTACATGTAACACAGACAATACTTTGAACTCATTGGACATTAGACTCACAGCAAATATTAAGTTCACAAAAAAAAAATGATTAGTGTCATATCAAGTTTGCGTGTTATATGTAGTAAATTCAGCAAAAATCCCGCTACCCCTCTCTCCAGAAGCATTTCTTTGAACTGGGTCATTCGGGCCTCAAGTGGAACTATAGCTCGTTCTCTGGCAGCTCGGAGTTCTGCCTCCATTGCCGCCTCCTTCTCAGTGTCTGCTTCCTTCACGTCCTCCTTCCTGTGAGGGTGAAACCACAAACGTCACAAAAGGTGGAGTGAATTATTAGACTCCTAATGTCTTTGCAGTAACTGTATTATTAAGTAAGGAGGTACAAAAAGACTTACTTTCTTCTTTTGGCTTTGGTTGGCTCCTCATCCAGATTCTCTTCAGTCACTACGGCCAATTCTGGTTCCTCCTTACTGACACCTTTGTTGAAACGGATTGAGAAGTAAAATAAATACTACTCAAATCGGTGCTACTTATAACAATGGGTTCGAATGTCATTATTTATTATATAATATGTGTTTATTTGCACCTGTCTTCTTGCTGTCCTCCAGACCTCTCTTATGCGGTGGCTCTTGGATGTGTTTGTCAACATCAGCACGACCAACCAGCTCTTCGGGCCGGTCCCACATGGACAGCCGTGTTGTCGGGTTGTAGAAGAACACGCGATCATCACCCGTCCATACCACACACCTGATGGAAATGAATAGACATACACATATGACACAGTGAGAAAAAAATATGCATGCATTTATTACAGTACACGGAAGAAGAAGATGTGGGCGGTGATGGGTCTACCATGGCGTGCCGGGTATAGGGTTGGTGGCGATAGGTCTGGCTTTCTGAGCGGCTTTTTCCTCCTCTGTCATCTCTTCTTCTTTAGGCTCCTTATATAGAAAGAGATTTTAAAAAATGTTAGATCTTTGGAGAGGATGCGCCTTCCCAGTAAATTTGTTTGTTTTTCGAGAAATACTACATTCTTTAGTCATTGTCAAATTAACAACAAAGATGCAAAAGTGAACTCAGGAAATTAACTATGATGTGAACGTATAAGCCGGTCATGCAAGTAAATGACCCGATGTCCATTTTCTTTCATGCTATAAGGCTGGAACGTTAGCGTGTTAGTTGACAGTGCCAACTTAAATTGCTGTAATTCAGATTAGTCAACTGGCTATTGTAACTATGTTTTAACATGTGGATATTCATGTCATGAAAATATTTCTCTATATAAGTTACATTCCAAACCAAATCTTATCTATATTTTAACTAACTAATTTCTTAAAAAATATTTTGTTATACATTTACAGCACTTACAGTACTATTCTGTGTATAATATTTCTTGTAGTTACGAAAAACCGAAATGGGAAAGCAAAGATTTCATCAACCAGGTAATTCAAATCTTCACATGCCTCCTTCTCGGTAATGATATGTTCTATTTTGTTCTCCTCATCCTCCATCTCCATTGCTTCCGCCTCCTCCTGAGCCAGACGCTCCTTGATCCTCTCTGCTTCTTTTTCTTAAAAACAGACAAAGGGGGGGAAAAGATTCACATATATGCGCACATTTAGCTTATAGTAGTGTATTGTAGCTCAAGAAATGGACATTTCAATTACTTCTGCTACATTCAGTTTCAATAAATTATTTATAAAGGACGGACTCCAACTAGCCAACCACCAGGTATACATGAAAGTGGAACACGTGAATCGTAGAACACCTAATCTGGGACCAGAATTTCTGTGGATTTTGCTGTGCATCTCAACTGTTTTTGGTGGGCAGAAAATTCAAAGCGGGTTACTCTTTTGAGGCTGCACTATTTCAGGCCACACAATACTTGTGTTAGTTCCCTCGTCTGCATTGCCTACCTTTCTCCACTAGGGCATGAGGTTTCTCCCAGGTGGACTCCAGTGTTCGATTGTTGTGGTAGTAGGTTTTCCCATCAGCTGTTTTGTACTCTGTCCACTCCGGTAGGTGCAATGATCCGGTCATGGAAGCAGGGGCAGTAGAGAGAGCCAGCTGCGGGTGCATCATGGAGACTAAAGGCGGGCCCATGCCAGGTATCATGCCTATCAGAGAGGAAATACAGAGACGTTATTTGCTGAGGCTTTTCTCTCTTTCTGAACCACTACAATGATTGCTGTGTACTATAATATAGAAACGGTATTCTTTTTCAGATCACTTTGTGAAATATGTTTTGAAATAAATTTTCTTTGTTGTAATCATACACGTTAGTAAAACCAGGGGGAAAACAAACCTCCATGTACAGTACAAGACTCACTACAACATAAAAAAGAGGAAGTCCCTGTATTTCCCTAGCCATCGAAACGTGTTGCTAGATAAGTGGGTGAATTATACAAAAATTATCATCATCAAGCCTAGTCAAGTGTAACATTATCTTCGAAAAAAACATAACTTAGTCACTAACAACCACAAACAGAGAAAATGCAGTGACATTACACACAACCATGCCACAAAAGACAGCCATATGACCACAACATGTAGCCCTAACAGCTCTGCTATTACATTAGTACAAAAGAGCAGCAGCTGGTGCTGTAAGAGCCATCCTATCCTACCAGGGCAGTTCTGTCTTCAAGTGTTTGACCTCAGAAAACCACACACCTCAAAATGACCGATTCAAAAAATGAACTAATTGGCCCCATCTAACAAATTTAGATGCTGTTTGTCAAGCGTCTTTTCATTTAAACATAACAAAATAATTACACCATATAAGGAACCAGTGTGAACATTTTTTAACTTAGCATGCTTAATCTACAGGTAAAACTATAACTGAACTTGTAAATGACAATAAATCATTGAATGATTAGTGAATTCACTACCATGCCGCTGTTCGAGGTTGCCCAGACACAACATGTGACTCATGTAGACATCATTCACTACCATGCCATCTACTGTATATCTGGGAGGCGAGCGGCTGGGTGTTTTACCGTTGGCGCTGGGGCCTGCCTTTACACAGGGTGCACCTACTATCTGCATCATTGCTACACCTGTAAAAAACAACGGACAAGCAAGCATCTGGTTGAACAGGGCAGAACACTACACATCAACTACCATAGTGTGTAATAGTGTGTGTGGGTGCCCAACACGTCCGAATTTGGATTGTGCATTACTAATGTTACTCAGTCTTTGATAATGCGTGTGTGCCTGTAATTTCTTAGTTTATGTTAGGAATGAATATGGAACAATAGGATACAACAAGAATGACTTTATAAACCATTACCGCTTTTAACACTTATAATCAAAGGTAGGAAAAAAAAAAAAAAAAGCATCTCTGACAAAGAATACATAATGTTGAATCCTCAATGTCACTCCTGAAGCACGCCGTATGGTATCTGTCAGTTGAACATGCATCAACCCTTCTCTAGACCTAACCCATTCGCACATTTCATCCACACAGAACGCAGTAAACTGAGAAGATTAACCAACAAAACAAGTATTTCCAAGAAATCTATGTCAAAATGAGCAACAGATACACAAGATAGAATCAAATAAGACAGAGGAGAAAATAAAAGAAACAATTGAAAGCAAACAAAGGACTAAACCGTGCATTTAATTTCAATTTAAGACTGTATACTCAAACTTGATTTGTTGTTCAGCAAATCGGTGCCGACGGAAATTTATAGAACCAAAGCCAGGAGAAATCAAGTGGCTCTCAGAGACTTCTTACATTCACATGGGTAATCTGTGAGCAAGTGCCACAAAATAATCCGACCCACCCGTGGTGTTCCAATAACAGGTAGAGAGGAAGTGTGCTGGGTACCCACATTTTGTGTTCAAAGACATGCACCCATAATGGTTTGGCAGTTTCCCCAGAGACTGTACCCTAAATCTGACTAGAATATAAGAACTATATCCAAAGAAAGAAAATTCACACAACGCAGTGCCCAAAATGGAAGTAAAATGTAACATACATCATTCAGCCACAATATTATAGATGATAATTGCTATTAATGTTGTGTTATATGTATAAGAGAAGTATAAAGTGGACCCAAAGAAGGTGCCTATTCGGTCTAATGAGACATTCTTGCCTGGCGAATACAAAAAAATAGTGCCCACGTTAAGTATACCTATTAAATTTATGCAGTAGAAATACAAAGTTTTCCTCACATTTTGATGACATCACAATTTTTAATGTCTTTTTTACTATAGGTTGTGGCAACACATTTTTGTTTTTAATCGTTGCAGGATGAGACATAATTATTTGCTGCTATCCTGACAACCAGGTTATGATAATAATGTAGCTGAACTACTGAGAATTGCTACCAAGCAAACTTTCTCAGACTGATACAAACCAAACCCTTTCTTCATTGTCAGGGTGGTTTTGTGGGCTCTGAGATAGTCATGGTTAAACTGGATTTTTTTTTACCCAGATGGCTTAAAAGAAGACAAACGTTTTTCCTAATTGACTATATGAATCATTAAATAATAATTGTGTGCTATGCCATGAATGTCAATACATGCTGTATTTGTTGTTTTTTTAATTCCTGTTAAAGTGAAGACTGATCTACTTCAAAACTCTGCTGCTGCGCCTTCTGGCAGAATTCTAGTATTGTTGAAGCTGGGCTTATGTTCACATATTTTTATGAGTGATGATTAATGGACCAATAAAGTTTCTGGCTCTGGCACAGGCTGCACTGTCCTTCTGAAAGATGATATCCCTTTGATTGACCCGCGTCTCATTGACACAAGTGGTTGGTAGCATAGTGATAAGAGCTGCAGAGTGGCGTTTTAGTGTCTTGCTTGTTTTCACCTGGCAGAGGGATGTGCATGCCCGGTAGGGGTACCCTGAAGGGTGGGACCATCACAGGGGGGAAGGCAGGTATGGCTGTAGCGGGCTGGACCACATTGTGAGGCAGGGCCGCAGGCAGCAGAGACACAGTCTGCACGGCTGTGACAGGTGATGGCATCGTGGAAACAGTTACCATGGTGACTGGAGACACCGTAACGGTCGAGGTCACTGTGGCAACAGGGTTTAGGTCTGCTACAACAGTGGCTTTTGGAAAAGGAAAACAGAAAAAAATTATATTTTCTGTTTGGCTTTCTGAGTGTGTGTGTGAGAGTGTATGTGTATATACATATACATATATATATAGGATATACGACTCTTTATTCACCTGCAATGGATACAGAGGGTGAGGTGATGGAGTTGGAGTCCGGACTGCAGGTGAGGGTGCGGGAAGGGGTAGAGGATTGAGTCTGTGTAGGGGATGCAGCTGCTGTGCTGATTGTAGAATTGACACTACTCGAGCCAGCCGCTGCAGTCACCCCGACACTTGCACCCGTACCCCCAGCTCCAAGCAAAGGGTTGAGTTCCGACTGCTGGATGATCTTCACGCCATCTGGTTTACTCCACGATGACTCCCTGGTTCTGGCATTGTAGTAATATGCCTGTGGATAATTGACAAGAACAGCAACTGTTACTTGGTGAACATTTACCATTGGATTTTCATTAATCAGGTTCATTGTTTATGTGTGAGACACGACACAGTATTTTGTTCATATCAAAAATGTTAGGAAGTCAATGTATAGCAGTTTAAATTTCTAGCCTTACAGACTGCAGCTTGCAAATTGTTAAAGAGTGATCAACTCATTTGCCAGATCAGATGCAAATTTATAAAATGAATGATCTCTAAATAACGTTGCTGTAAACCAGAACTTTAAGTATATATTTGTTCAATATATTTAAACAGTTAAAATCATAAAACAAATAATTCTTAAAAATTTTCAGAATGCATACACCAGTGTGGGTCTCTGTTGCGTGCTTGAATACGACCTCTAGCTCACCTTTCCCTCTGCCGTCTTGTTCTCCACCCAGATCTCCTCTGTAGGGTTGAGTGCAGGAGTTCCAGATGCAGGGATAGGAGGCATTCCAGGCGGAAACAACATTCCTGGAGGAGGTGGCAGGTTTCCCATTGGAGGCGGAAGGAATGGAGGTCTCTGTAGCAAAACATCAAAATCCAACATTTAATTTTCAGATGGAATGGTGTTGGGCCATTAATATAAATCACCCAAATAAAAGGGCACCCTCTTCTTAAAAAAACCAAAACTTACCTCTTTGAGAAACATGACCAGTCACATAAGTAGTTTACTATTTAGATAACAGCCAACATCAACTGGAAGTTCTGATTTCAGATTATGGCATTTTGTTTATAGGGTTTATAAGCAGGAGGTGGTTGCAAGGAATAACTATTTATAATTGTTCTTGTTCCACAGGTTAATACTGTTGTTGCATTAAAGGCTTCTAGTGGTGAAGTTGTCTGAAGACCCTGCAAAGCTAGCAAGCAGAACCACTGATGGATGCAAATTTTAAACAAACTGTGAATCATGCCTGACGTTAACTATTAACATTTTTCTTTTAACATAATAGTAAAGTTATTTGCCAGAGGATTTTAATATGAAGAGTGGAAAAAAGAAATTCATTAAGGAAATTACCCACATCGGTCTGCCGGCATTATGTGACCAAGCAGTTCTAGGGGCTGAGAGGAACAGCTCTTTCAAAAAACAAAATACCATCAACTACTTTATACTGTTTGCACTTTCATGTATATGTATATGTATAAAACTCTGAAGTGACACAAACTGGTGGCAGTTGGTAAACTTCACCTGTAGATGAGGAGGTGCCATGGGTGGTGGTATGCCTCCGGGTGGTGGTATTGGTGGCATGTTAGGGTCGAAGGGTGGGCGTGCAAATGGGGGTCTTGGTGGGGGTCCTCTCATCATTCCAAAAGGAGGTGGTGGCGGCCTAAGGATTGGTGGCGGGCCTCGTAATACTGGACTCTGTGCAGGCGCAGGTGTAGGCCCAGGGCCGCGGAACCGCACTCCCTGCTGCGCCATTCTAGCACACAAAAAATAATATTGAGTTACAAGAATTCAATGACGGATCAATAACTACTGTGTATACAACAGAACTTCTGCCATCACCACTTTTGCTTATAACTAACTTATAAGTTTGCTAATAAACCAATACAAAGAACTATAGATATTTCTGATGCCTGAAAGTGAGTCAAGATTAGCAAAAATGACATCACACTGATCACCGTTTTTCCTGCTTATCACATCTGAACCTGTTTGTATCAAATGCGTTAGATATGATTCTAGGAGAACTTAAGTTATTACTATGTAATACGGAACCATATTAAGCTTCACTTCGTCAAGACACAAATCTAGCATTTGCTTTGTAAATTCTATATGTAGCAAATCATGCAAAATAACGTTATATTGCAACATATCTTGTTAATCAATCAATACAAATAGTATTCAGTTTATTTCAGAGATGTGGACTGTTTTCCGTGTACAATTGCAGAATTGTGTTATTTATGATAGATTGATATATGATGTATTTTCAACATAGTTGTTGGTTGTGTTATCAAGCTCCGAAGTGTTTATTACTCCACTGTATAAATGTTGAATTATTCAGAGGTGTGACCCATAGTCCACGTAAGAGCATTTACGTCGATCATTAAAAAATATTAAGTTAAATTCACAAATCACTGAATCTCTTCGATGATGTACTAAGGAGGCAACCCGTGCATTCAAAGAATAGAATGGACGTAGTTGTGTTCCCCTGCCAACTAATGAATGCAGCATAGAACTGCTAGCTGGCAGTATAACCATAGAATTTCAGCACAGAAAACTTCCGATAAGAGTTGCGTTTCAACAAAAAACGGAGGCCTGGTGAAGAGGCTAACACCAGTGTTTAAACAAACTGTCTGTGTTTACCGCGTGCCACGAGCAGACACCAGCGACAAGCCGCTTGGCAACCCAAGCTAGTTAGCTAGAAGCTAGGTAGTTAGCCTGGATAAAATCCCAACAGAAATCATTATTTATCATCACCTTTCGGCCAAAACAACACTAACCATGTCATTTAAAAACCAGGTATGGGACTACTAGCAAATCGTATTTACAGGGCTTATTTCCAATTATCTAACCTGTTTTCGCCGAATCCGATAGTCTCGCTCTCTGCCTGGTCCGCCATTACAGGAAAATGTTGCCACTTTCTTCCTGGAAACGCCCCTAAGTGTTTTCATCTTTCCTATTGGCTAAATATTAATGTCAATCCAAACACAGCATGAGATTTAGGAGCTGTTATTGGATGTACATTTTCTCGTGGAGGTTCGGCAAAGTATGCATTGGTCTACTTAATTCCAATTTTACATGATGTCTTTGTTCCGACTGCAGGTTGTGTGGTAAGTTTCAGTCTTAGACTTCAATAATTACAATAAACTTCAATAATGTTTTGCATTCTGCATTGACTAGGTATCAGACTTTTTAAAATGGTTGGGGGTACTTTGCATTCTTTTGGTATTTTTTGTATCCACTTTTTTAATGATAATGGAAAGAGAACTGAAGGCCCTATAATAACTACGGACCACTTTGAAAGACAATGCTGCAATACACTGCTGTTATGTTGAAGTTAAAGTTATTTATAGTGATATGCACAGCATTGCAGTGAAGCAGTTGTAGTGTATTTGAACATATGTAAAAATTAATGAATAAATATATCTTGCAAGTGGAACACAATCTGACAACAACCAGACATGAGTGCAGTTAAATTATAAAGTACGAGTCAAAGGTTATCCAATCCTTTGACAGTTGGAATATTACGGAGCCTTTGAACCCCTTGTTTTTTGTATTTCT
Organism: Lophius piscatorius; assembly: GCA_009660295.1. Lineage (NCBI taxonomy): Eukaryota > Metazoa > Chordata > Actinopteri > Lophiiformes > Lophiidae > Lophius > Lophius piscatorius. The sequence goes on along the minus strand of VRLP01002045.1, from coordinate 25,529 downwards.
TGTGTGTACAAGATAATAACTTGTGCGCACAATATAATGAGTTATGTGCACAAGATAAATTCATCAATGCAAAAACCACGAGTGTATCTGCTGCCAATTGTGTCACTATGCGTAGTCAATGATTCCTAACCCACGGGCAAAACTGTTAGAATATGATTCTTTGACCTATTATTTCTCTTTACGGCATAAGCACGCTTGTGTTTCCGGTTGCCGGGTAGTGTATTTTAAGTGCTCTTATTTTGAAGAATGACTGCGAAAGTAATGTGTAATGTTTTCTAACTTGATTAATTTAACGTAAACTACGTCTTCCAAGGTGCGTGTTTATTAAATCAATTGTATGGCATTTCGAAGTGAAAATAAATCTTTGTAATCCCTGTTCAGCCCTTTATATGTTATATGGTGGCTTTGTCAATTAAGAGACGCGTATGGATTAGCAGCAATTCATCCTGTGCGTACAAGATACTAATATTGTGCGCACAAGATCATTTTTTCTCTCTCTTAGGACTTCAGGGGCTCAATAGAATATGATAAAACACAAAATATAAATCTGGAATTACACCCTCAAAATTTCATCACTCTTATCAGCAAGTCAATATCAACTTTCAGCTATATATGCATATACATATACATATATATGAACATACATTTAAATATAGATACATATACACATATACATATAGAAATATACACATGTATACACATACATACATACATAGATATATATATATGCATATACATATATATATACACACATATATAAATAGATATACACACAGATATACAATAAATACAATACAAATACAATACAATAAATATATATTTAAAAAAAAATTATATATATATATATATATATATACATATTTTTTATTAATTATTGTCTTAAAAGAAAAAATATCTTCTCAAGCTGTTTTGCTTTTGAATAGTGAACTCAGTTGAGAGAGTATATCTAACTTAAATTAATGCAGTATAATCCAGCTATTACTCAAAAACATGGTACAGCAATATTTTGCATAATACTGTTGCAGATGAACAAGATTGTTTCCTTTATTTTAAGAATAAGACCTCTTGTGCAATGTCTGAATTTAAGAATTTTATGAAATGACAGCAATTGAAGTTTGTTCCTCTATCTTTTGTCAACTAGAGCTGCGGCTTCATCTTTCACAGCATGCTGCAGAGCTCATAAGTCATATTTTCTTAATGATATATTTCTCATAAACATATACATACAGTATATAACATAACTAAGGCTTAATCTTAACCTAAAATGTTGATATGAATACATTTGACCTATCAATTTCGTCTACTTTTTATTCTACTCTAAAAATGTACTACTTTACTTTCTACTTTGATTTTTATCCAATAAACATAATGACAAATAAACAAATTGAATATGATACATTTTACCACCAAAAAATGGAAATTTGACTCCGACCAAGTACCTCTAATATATAAATATCAAACATTTCATTCAATTTTTCTGCTCCCGCAGCATTCATTAACAGACATAATGGGAATACGGGGGTGTCCATTACCATTTTACTGGCAGGATGGTAGAGCCGATGATTGGATTGACTGGATGATCACACATCTGAGTTCCCGGTGAAGTTGAGGCCACAGGATCTGGGTTCATTGGTTCCCCAGCTAGAGTTAGGGACTAAGTTATGTCCAGCATCTCCTTAACTGGAAGCTGAAGTGACAGTTTATGATTTAACCCCAAAGCCATTATTGCTTCTCCAATCCTCAGAAAAATATGAATTAAGTGGTGGTTTGTTTAAGAAGGTCCCTGCGGTCAGTAGCTTTCCGTGTTCAAAGTGAGATTCTCTGGTACCAACACATGGTTGAATCCGACCCTTTTCTCAGCTTACCGGGTCCTGTCCCATTTTTTTTCTGCTGGTATCTGTCCATCCGAATTTTTCCGACTGCTGCTGCAGTTTTGGGTTCGGTGAGAGTCTGTTTAATCTCAACTGTGATTGATTAAAACCATTTGTTGCCCTGACAACAGACTCTTCTGGCTCTGAATATGTGTAGTTTGAAAATTGTGTCAATTAAGAGTAAATATAAATCTAGAAAATAAACTATACAAAGGGATTATGGAGGGGATAGACCAAATCTTCAATCATAGCTTAATTTGGGCAAAATGGCTTGAAGACTAGCAAATTCAGATTTACTTAAAAATACAATAAGCAGATTAAATAAACCAATTATGAAATGTACAACTTAAAGTCCCCTAAAAAGCAAGAGTTAAAAAAGTTTTTGAGATTTAGATGACCATTCATGCTGAATGTGACATAAAACCGCCAAAATTCACAAGTTTCAAATGTAAAAAAGCAAACTACATATATCTATTATGATACGTACACATAGAAGGGTCCTCACAAAGAGCATGTGAAAGCTAACTCCTCTCTTTCCAGTGCGTTCTGAGGTGAGATGGATTGGCTATTCCCCGTTATGTTCGGTGCATATGGACGGACAAGTGGCTGGATAAAAATACAACGTCACCAAAATGTTCCATTTTAATCTCACAACTTCACCTGAGATGCTAAAACCTCAAACTCCATGAGGAAATACAGAGGTCATGGGCGCAGTGTCTTTCTCACAAAATGCAGATTTTGGAAGACCATGAAGACAAACTGAATTATGAAAAAAACAAAACATCAATGACACAATACATACTGTAATAATATAATTTAATATAGGATGAAGTACAGAAAATATAAAGTACAATCAAATGAAATAAATTGTTTTGAAAAAAAAAAACTAAAAAAAACCCCAACATGATTCGTATCAATTAAATCAAGTTTCCTTTTTAAAAGTTTTATTACCGGTAGCTCTCATATGAACATAAACTAGTTATTAAACTAATAATTATGGAATCATCCTTTTGAGAGTAACAAAATAAAGATTTGGTCATTTAGAGTGCATTGCCGCCAAAAATGAAAAGAGGCTCCGCTTATCGGTGTTTGCGTATCCGAAAGAGGGAAATATACATCACATACACTCATTCTTTTCTCACACACACTCAAGACCCCAGAAAGCATTTACATGGGTCTCGGATCCAAAGAAAGTATCCATCAACTCTTAGCTCATGACAAAAAACTTCTTCATGTTAAGGTAGTTATAATTTCGTACTGGATTTGTCAGGCACAGATATGCAATGCCCATGAGACCAACATATAACAGCAAAAAAAACTTCTTCTGTCAAAAATACTCTGTAGGTACATTGCTGAGTTGTTCCAGTGGTACCCTTCTGCATAAGATGTGGAGAAAAGTTTGAGGACTAGGTTCTGTCTTCGGTCTCAATGGTGACCATTGTTTACTTTATTTTTCCTGAAGCCAACTGTAGCATTCTCTTATAAACATTATTCTCTAGTTCTATCCACTAACAGCGTATGTAGGCAAGAGAAGCGCAGACAGAAGCGATCTGAAGAGATAAATATCAGTGAGTAGTATTCTGAACCGTCATCAGGCCTTGAACTAAAGAATGTGAAAAAGAAGGTGGAGTACCAGTATCCTTTTAACTGTTAAGTGATTATTGTAATAGTGATTACTGTAATATTAAAGGCCAATAGAATTTTGCTGACCTTTGTTGAAAAGTTCACCCATATCATCTTTTAAACATTAACAAACAGTAGGACCAGTTTGTACATTGAGTTCTTGTGAACCGCTTCAAGCCTGATAGAAAGAAAGTGGAGAAAATGAGAGGATGAATGTAATATTCAATTCTGCACTCAATTATGGCTCAAGAAAAAGTACACCCATACAATGTGATCTCATTCTCATCTCCCAATTCCGGCCTCTGTTGAGGGACCAGAGTCTAGATTCGGTAGGAAGAGTGTGGACCTGCACCAGAGTTGCCCTCTATTGCACTGTAATGGGATAAACATTAAGCCATAAGAATGGCTTCGATTTGCTTGAAAATCTTATAAAACAAATCTCAGGCTACACTGAGGAAATAAGGCAGCAATGCCACTTTCAGGTAAAAACTTTTTGTAGATTTTTTTGTATTGATGGGGTATTAACAAGTTGGTTTGTGTTTATACAAGCAGGTAAGATGAGGATCCTCTACCCACAGGATATTAATGACCAGAAGTTTTCGAGTGACACCTTTCCTGCTCTATGTGACATTTCTGAAATCAAACTACAACTGGGTTGAGGGCACCAGTGGGCCCAGTCCAGTATCACCAAGATCATGGTGCACTATAACTGGTGCCTTGTTTTCAAAGATCAGATGCAGAAAGAGAAACATGCAAGGTTTTCTTCAAGTAACAGCAGTCCTTCAGTGGTTCTCATTGTATCCTTACACTCTCTCACAAACACACAGACACATCGTTCGCAGGCGCACACAGTAATTTTGCTCCTTCATTTCCCAAAACTGCCAAAGTTAGCGAAGGCATCTTGTTTGGGTGGAACTATGGCTGGGGCCACGGAGTGTGTTATCCCGACTCCTGGCACTCCCATGCCAGCAACACCACCCATCATCACGGGTGTGGCCATGCCCATATTCATGCTCATGTTCATTCCCATCATGCCTTGGTTTACAGGAGGAGCCCCCACACCCATAGTACCCGTGGTCATTGAAGGGGGCATGTTTGCTGCCAAAGAAGCAGTCATGCCAGCAGACATGCCAGTTGCCATTGATGCAGGCATGCCCATCGTCATGGCGTTGCATGACATCATGGGGTTGGCTGATGGTCTAATGGGTGTCATGTGTGGTGGGGAGCTGAGGTTCAGTCCTCCGAAGTTATGAGTCAACAGGTTGACGGGAGGAACACCTGCACAGACATTTGGAAAGGGAGGCGTTGATTAATCCGTGTTTTACCACTGATATCATTGATTCTTCCAATGTGTAACATGCGGGTCATTCATGTCAAATTATTGCATTGAGAAAATGTACTTTGAAAAAAGTGTCCCAAGACCGTCTAAGACATCTTTCATACCACATAGAATGGTCACACAGACCAAAGCATGAACTATATTGATAAAAACCACATACCTTGTTGCTGGATGATATTGTTGAGCGTAGGGGATGTCTTAGTGGGGTTGAGTCCTGCTGACAAGAAATCCAGGTTGATGTTTACAGAAGGGTCGGACCAGGTTGATCCTAATGATCCATACCCTCCAGCACCAACCTTCTGCTGTTGTCCCATGGCCTGCTGAGATGTCATGCCACCCAAGCTCTAAATAAAAAAGAATAAAAACAATTTGACACCTTGATAAATATCGACTTATTATCCCCCTAACGATTAGCTGACCATTTGAAGCACCGACAGGTGAAGTCTGAATAACATTCATAAAGTATAAGGTTATTAATATGTCCAACCCACTAGGCAGAGTAAATGAAAAAAGTCCATATTTTCCCCTTGACTTTCATGTATTGGTTTTGTGTGTCATATATCTATCTATCTATAGATATGTATAGATAGATATCTATCTATCTATCTATAGATATGTATAGATAGATATCTATCTATCTATAGATATCTATAGATAGATATCTATCTATCTATAGATATCTATAGATAGATATCTATCTATCTATAGATATATATAGATAGATATCTATCTATCTATAGATATCTATAGATATCTATAGATATATATAGATAGATATCTATCTATCTATAGATATATATAGATAGATATCTATCTATCTATAGATATATATAGATAGATATCTATCTATAGATATATATAGATAGATATCTATCTATAGATATATATAGATAGATATCTATCTATCTATAGATATATATAGATAGATATCTATCTATAGATATATATAGATAGATATCTATCTATCTATCTATCTATCTATCTATCTCTATATATATCTATATATATCTATATATCTATATATATATTATTTATAAAAAGTAAGAAATAAGCATTATTGAAGGATGCATTTATACATAATTATGCTTGCAAAAATGCAGTATGTTGGTGTCATCTCCTTAAATTGCACTATTAATTAAGGCGATTTAATAAACTGTAATGCACATAATTTCAGTAAAATTCAGTATTTGTAAATTAATTATTTATGAAGACAAAAATAGGCTTTCCACTGACGTTTGCTGCTCCTACCTGTTGCGAGCGAGAAAGAGGCATAGTGGGCATAGAAACAGGTGTTCCTGGCGTCGCCCCTCCCAGAGAGAAAGTCATGCTCTGAGAGGCGCTCAGTGTTGTATGTGGATTGGTTAGTTGATGGTTAACTCCGCCCATAAGGTCGAAGAGCTCAGCAGAGGGTGGGACGGGAGTGGGATTTGAGGCTGTGGGTGACTGGACACTGCCGAACATGTCAGTGATGGGCTGACAGGGAGTAGAGCTTGATGGAGCTGGTCGATTGGTTGAGAAGGCATTCCAGTCTCCAAATTCTCCGTTGCCATTTGACGAAGCAGCAGCTGGACAGACAGAAGCAGCTCTTAATTTTTTAATGTAAATTTCATCTTGGATTTTGACAGCAACTATCCAACTCCCTTAATTTATCTTTATTTATTCTTTAAATTTACATTTAACTGCTTTAAACACTAAAAGTAATATTAGTAAGTGAGGAAGGAAGCAGTTTAAATAATAATAATAATAATAATAATGGACTAATTATAGAGTTTTCTGACAGTAGGTATATGATTTTAGTATAAAGTCAAACATGCCAAGTACTAAACCTATCTGCTGATCATGAACCGTACTGCAAACAATGTTGTTATACCAGCCGTATATGTACAGCTCAAATGCAGAAATAATTATTTTTCCACTCATTTGCTTCATGAACTTAACTACAGGTACGAAAGCACCCGAAAGGTTCCTAGAGTAGAGGAGCTGCGAAAGGCATGAACAAGTTTACCTGCTGAGGTTGGGAGGATGGCAGACGCAGCTGGAGATGAAAAGTCGGCAAAGCCACCAATAAGGTCTGAACTTCCTCCTGGTTTGACAAACATGATCAACAAAATTTGACAAGTTGTATTAAAAAGATGCAAATCTTAGAACAACCATCATGGCCTTTGTTTTCCTGTCTCTTTGTGTGTGTAAAGGTTTGTTGAAACCTGTTGCAGTACCATGATTGGATGAAGGGTCAATCACTAGTAAGTCAGCTAAACCACTGCTGGAAGACTGCCTCACGGATGACTGCAGAAAGGAATACAGGGATTCGGTGATCATTCATGTTCTTACATTTCACAAAGTGCGAGTGTTTCTGTGAGCACCTTTTCCTCAGGGCTCTCGTCTCCAGTGTAGTGGGCGGCGGCACCCAGGTCAAGAGTCTTGCTGCTGGTGGCTCCGCTGCGTTTACGTGTGGTGGTGGTTGTGGTTTCTGTTGCTTGTGTTATCTGGATGCTCTTTGTTGTGACAGTTTCCTCCTCATCTTTGAACTCAAGCGTTCCCTGTCTACCGTTCTTTGATGCTCTGTCCTCCTCATTGTCACTATGGCAACCAGATGACGAAAATATAAGAAGCTGTACCCTGGAGATTTTGCTACTTACTGCTTTATTGCTTTCAACCTGTCTGCAGATGCTTGGTTATGTAATAATAATAAAACATGTTTAAATGACCATGTGGACAACGTTTACCTGATTCTGTCGGGAGAGTCGTCTCGTTCTTTCTTTCTGAACTTGTTGAGTGTGTCGTCAATGGTGCTGCCGATCTTGTCACTGATCTCTCCAAGTTTCTCACTGAAGGGAAAAGCTCCTTTGCTCTTATCCCAGTCCTCATCCCATTTATTCCGATCCAACTCATTAGCTGGAAGGACAAATACAGGCAAGGACAGAGAGGGAAAGAGAGATACTGTAAATTGTAAACAACACCCTAAAACAAATATAAGACACTTAAAACAACAATAAAAACTCCAAGTTGTAATTTCAATATTTGTTAAATTAATCATTTGGTCGATAAAATATCAGTTTTTTTGTTTAAGATCAAATGATATAAATATCAAAATCAATAAAAAAATCTTTACATTTTTAGTATTAAAGATATTAAAAATGTCATAGTGATGCTGATTAAGAGGTAAATAGACTAATCAATAAACAACTATTTAAAATTCTCTTTGATTAAAGTGGATTCAATTTAAATTTTTATACCGTTTCAAAGTCTGTTTCTTACTTTACATGACATCATCTTTCCAGTGCATTTTAAATGACAAAGGTTTTTATATGATAATGTTAATCCACATCTACCCAAAGCTGTCAAAGGTGATGTAGTAAATTACTTACAGTTCTTCACGCTTCCACCTCCTCCTCCTCCTCCTCCTCCTCCTCCTCCCCCCATGCTGTCAGAGGAGACTCCAATATATTTATCTTTGTTCTTTTTGGCTTTCTTTCTCTCCTCTCTCAGTCTATCATCGTCCTGCACAAACTCCACCATCTCTTTCACCTTCTGCCGCACGTTGATGCCTTGATCTTTACCATTCTCATCTAAAACAGACGAAAACACCAAAACCCCCCCCACCCCAAGTTTACATCACGAGGACAGCTGACAGGACACTAATTGTGAAACAGATATTCTGGTGTCGCCTTAAACTCCAATCCAGTGCTACAGAAAATAAGTCAATAGCAAACTGTTAAAAACAAAAACAAATCACCCAAATAATCATCCCAGTGTTTTTGTTTATATCTACTATTGGGCCAAAATTTCTATTAGAATGGAAGAATTAGGAAATTAAACTGACAGATTGGCATGAACTTTTGCGAGTGAAGAGTGAAAAATGCAAAGAAGAAAAGAAGATGAAGTTCAGCGGGATACGTTTCAGGGACTCACCGATGAGGTTGTAGTTTTCTAGGGATCTCAGGTCGTAGATGTGTTCTCTGGCACTGGTTACAACTCTTTCAGACCCATTCCTGATAAGATAGGCCAGCAGCAGTAGAGCCTTGCAGGGTAAGAGGAAAAAATGGAAAGGTGGCAAAAGATGAAATTGGAGACATTATGTGAAGCTCACAAGGAAATGTAGTCTTAATAATAAATAATCTTTCATCCATTTTTCAAATTCAGCCCCAATTCTCGATTCAAAAGTTGAACTCAATCTTCTTTGGGTGAAAATCTATCCCCTTGCCTAGTCTTAACGCCTGGGAAGGGCACAAGAATAATCTTGTACTGCACTAGGACCTCGTTAATAAATATTGCATAACTATAAAAGAGAGTGCATACTGCTTTCTTAAAATTTTTGGGGATTTATATACTTGGGACAGAAACTTTGACCCATATGCATGCATCAACAAAAATAAATAAATAACGGCAGCTTGGACGGAAGACGTTTTAAAACAAGAAATTATTTGAAATTTATACCACTGACACACCTGTGTGTTGGCTTTCCCCAAGGGTGTAAAGACAAAAATCATGATTTAGGATTAAAAATAATTAATAATATTTGCAAAATAGCCCCTAGAATGTATCAAACAGTTTAATCTATTGCCATACTGAAATGGGTCCATTATTATAAAACGACACTTGCATGTTATGAAATATTTTCTCATATATACTAAGGGTGAGCATGAGGCCAAATTGCACTTAAAGTGATGTCATTTTCTATGCTTCAGTCAGACCGACATGGGAGCAGAGTTTCATATCGGCAGCTGCTAATGAGATTATGATTCTTTCATTGTCTATTATAATAGTGATAATTTAAGTAATGGATGTGATTATGAGCGTGCATGATTGATTGAAACTCTTTGGCAACCATATCCATTGATTAATGTCTTGGTGACTTAAACTTGGCATACTTAGCTCCATCTAACACATCGACTAAAAACCCTAACAAAAATGTCACATATGAGTAAAAAAATATTTGAAATCAATTTGAATACTTGTTGTTTATTCCTTTTTTTTGTTAAACAGAACAAATCATGTCATTCGATGCATCTTGCATTTCACACTGGGGGCTCTTAACAGGATTCATCGAAACTAGTGGAAACTCTGAGTTAGCTTTCGGTTCCAGAAATTTAGACAAGTTAAGCTCTGAGTAAGTTACCATGGCAACGTATCCGGTGAACTTGACCTATTCGCTGGCAGGTTTACTGAAACAAAGCCCGAGGTTGTCCCTGATTCCTCCTCCTCCTGACATTCTCAAACCGTACTTCTCACACTGTGGACGTCTCCCGCATAAAGCAAAATCTTTGTCTTGATCTACTTTGTCCTGATCTTCTACTTCAACACCGGTGAATATTTGATCTATTTCCATATTATAAAAATGTTAAAACAAAAGTGGGATATATAATCATCAAGTTTATTCGGATTGGTGGTCGTGGTTGCAGCAGTCTCCACTGACATCACGTATCCTTCTCCGGCTCATCCCCGGAGGTTGGGGGGACCCTGAAGTGTTCTCACATTAATCGTAAAAAAATTCCTCCAGCGAGTTTTGTGTCCACTATGGATCACTGCTGTATTTGTAATTCATTTACAGCTGCTTCATGTGCGCTTACTGTCTATTAATGAAAATAAAAGTTTAATATCATCGTCTATAATTAGTAAATAACTTCACAAGGGCAACCATTTTTTTCCATGCCAGTTTTCTATCCTTCTCTGATGAAGCCGTGTTTCATAAATATACTCTTGTGAGCTCAATAAAAGGAAGAAGCATGGCGACCATAAAGACTCATTGGTTGTCATGGTGAATCGCAATATCTGAGCTCCATTAATGATGGCTTTTGATTGTTCTCTGGCACCAGTGTTTGATTTGTTGAGTGTGTACATATTAAACATTGTTAAACTGCAGAATTGGTGGCTTTTATTTATGTGTTATGGATCCCTCTGAGCCATGTACTGAATAGGGGCCGTAAAAGCCGGTTCAACTCACAGTTTACCACCTTAGAATTGATTGAACAAGTTCAGATCAGCTGTTCTAAAACCAAAAATCCTCAGTTTCTCATCTTAGCCAGAGCTCGGGCAATAACTCGGAGTTAAGCCCGCTTCTTGAAATACCCCTATGAACACCAGAGAGTAATAATACCTTGTAGACCCGCCTCCAGTTCTTCTTGTTGTCTTTCAGCATCCTTGTCCACAGCATGTTCACGACCTCTGGGAACTGCTCATACATAAAGGTAGCTCTACACACACAAACAGACACACACTGTCAAAGACGCTATAGCCCTGGGGAAACTCATTGAGGTAATCCAAAGCGGAATCAGGTGTAGTAAATAGAGCCCTCTACTAGAACTATGGCTTCTTTGCTGCTTTGGTATTGATAAGAATGTATTTACCTGTACATAGAGATGTGAAAATAACCACATGACCACAGTGGTTGGCTGCCATCCTGTGGTTATGCATTGCTTTTTCACCACGTTAAGAAAAAAAAAATCCTAACACCACAGCTCTTTCTGCAGATATAATAATCAGTTATATGAGTTAAACATACTTGGCAATCTCTCCCATCAATTGTCCGGAGGGTCCCCAAGGGTCATCATTGGTGGCCTCTCTGACCTTCGACTCGATCTCCGAGTAGTTCATTACCACATTGGTGCTGTTGACATAGAAATGCATTTTTGTCCCTAAAATATTTATATTACTATTAATATTTCAAAGAGAAAGGTGAATTTCTTCTGCTTTTGTTTGTTGTCCTCTGCTCTCTAACAGTGTGAGCAGAGCTTATTGATGCCAGCATATTGGTCCGTCAGCCTCATTGCAAATGTTCAACTTAGCAGATGATCTCTGCCGAATCTACTTGTCATATTTACCTTGGTAGGCAGACAAAAATAAAGACAATTGAAATAACCGATTTTGACATATTTACACTGAGAAAACAAGAGTAATTATTAAAGGAGAAACAATTTTCATGCTAGCAGTTCATCATAATCTTATGAAGAGGCGTAACACAACTTATGTCTTCCTACTGCTACACATGGATACTCTTGGCTCACGACGCAGATAAACACACTATCTGAGAATAATAGTGGAAAATATCTTACATTAGCATGTGTCATACACACAATAAAATCCAGTAAGCAAAGAATCTCAATGCACTGAATAATGAATGACGGTTTTCTGTCTGCCTTCCGACCACTGCTTTCCAGAGGACAGACATTACTGTGTCCACACATACACAAAAGCACAGGGAGCTGACCAGGATGTGTATATCCCCTGTCTGCATGTATAAAATAGTGAGGTAAACACACTCTTCCAATAAGAACAGCCTGTTCCAATGCTCTTCAGATTTGTGAGCTCACCTGCTGCTCACCCCTGGCAAAGAACACAGCTATGCACTGCAGCTTCAGACACATCTCTCTGCCATGACTCTATCCTAGCTACTCCTTCTACGGCAGGGTTTTTGTTGGAATCGCTACATTTCAGTGTATTTTCTATTCATTTTTTTCTTTTTTATACCTCAGGCCCTCACATCGGCCAGTTTTCAATCCTATCAGCCTTTATGGTTGAGTAGCAGTTCTTTTTATTTAACCTTCCACCGTGTTGCTTCTCTGCTGGAGTCGGGTACACCCCTAGCTCAAGTCAAGCTGGAGCCATCTGTGCATTATAGGACTCTGGCTTTGACGGCGTGACTCTCAGCAGATAAGATACAAACACAGACAGCAAAAGCTCTACAATAGTGATTCCTTTTTTCTGAAGAAACAGCAAGGCCATCGGCACAAGCTCTGTTTAAGTATCCGTCTGTGCTATTTTGATACATCATCTCTTTTCATTATTAGTCCATAATTATGGTTCAGTGCGTATATTCGTTTTCGACTCATGCAATTTCATTCAATTTTTTCATCTTTTGCATGATCACGTTTGTGATGTAATTGGTCCATTAAAAGATGGAGGCAACTGGAGAAAGTGGTATCTAAAAATACAAGCTGACTATCAAAGAGGAATAGGATGTTTTCATGTAACAACACCTACTGGCAAACTTTTTTGAGAGCACATTGTTTTGATGACTGGATAAGAAAACTGTGAACGAGAAAAATGAGACTTGATGTGGAAAATAGAGTCAGGCTTACCCAATGAAGTGGTCAAAGTGGCAAATGGGAAAATAATGAGTGATTTGGCTGCATTCTGATTGCAACCATATACACTTGCTTACTTAGATAAACAGACTAAAAATATCTAGGTGACTTCTTCGATGGTAGCAAAAACCCTGAATGATAATCTGGTGACAGGGATAGTCAAGGTATAATTGCAAGTAACCAAATGAGCAAGACAGAATTGTTCTACAGCCGAGTCTCTGTAGAGTGACTTGCATTCACTTTACTAAACAGAGTTCTGTCTTTTGAAGATGATTGCATGAAATAGTGAGATCTGTGTCTCTACAGTCATTATCAGTCCATATAACTTAATTATATAGTAGAGGTTAACAACATAAACTACCTTGAAACTACTTTTTTTGTCTGATTTGAAAATGTATTCTGATTTTTAAAAGTTATCATTAGAAGTGAACTGATTGCAATTTTCTTGGCCTATCACCAATTACCGATTTCAATAAAGTCTGACTGGTCAAAACCGATACCGATTTTGGCCGATTTCGATTTCCTCTTCATCATATTGAGTACTGTATTTTATTCATTCATTCATTCATTCATTATCTACCGCTTATCCTGTTCAGGGTCCCGGGGGGCTGGAGCTTATCCCAGCTAACATCGAGCGAGAGGTGGGGTACACCCTGGACAAGTCGCCAGAGTCAAACTTACTCCTGCGGGCAATTTTTGTGTCACCTATATCACATGTTTTTGGACTGTGGGAGGAAGCTGGAGTTCCCGGAGAGAACGCAAGCAGACTTGGGGAGAACATGCAAACTCACTCACTCATGCACAGAAAGGCCGGCAGATGTGGATTCGAACCTGGTACCTTCTTGCTGTGAGGCAGCAGCGCTAACCACTGCGCCGCCTACTGTATTTTAAGTGTTCTTATTTTGAAGGATTACAGTGGAAATAAGGCTACTCAGCATTGTCTATGTATTCTGAGCTGTTGAAATGAATGTACCCTCTTTGCCTTTCTTAAATCAATTAAAAGACATTTCGAAGTGAAAATAAAAACTTGCAAGCGTAGTTCCGCCCATTACATGTTACCTTTCTTCATGGACTTCAGGGCTTGTGGCGGGCTCGGAGTTCCTCTAGCTTTAACTGCTCTACTAAAGATAGCTTATTTAAAATTACCATGTTCCTCGGGTTGATAAAATTTGAGGTGTGTGATTAAGTTCATCTGTTTGTTCATCCGCAGCTTAATTATGTCCTTACTGGTATTACAAATTGCCAATTTTATGTTGTGGTTTACTTATGAGATGATATGGAGCCGTGGAAACTCATGTTTGGTGTGCCTGTATAGCGCATGCATGAAACCGGCCTCTGGTGAGGCTTCTCAGCCGATAGTCAATTTCATAAAACTAGGCCTCCCGGCGGCCATCGATCGGTGCACCTGTAGTTATCACAGATTCCAGACGGTTTTGTAAATGAAAGGAGTTCTTCAGCGGAGGCCTAATAACGTAAATTTCCATAAAACTTTCCCTCCAGAAAGTAACATGATCCTCAGCAAAAATGTTTACTTAGTGATTCAATAAAACAAAACCTGTTCTGAGAAGCAAGTTTACCCACTTACTTCAACTGTGTGTAATGAGTGAAACAAGAGATAAGTCTCTTTTGATCACATATTGCCTGGATTGTGAGGTTTTACTCAGTTAATATATAATAATCTCAAATCAGATGCAAATCTGATTCCTGCTGATGTCAAAGCAGTGTGAACAGTCTGGTCCGTATTTTCATGGCTTTTCTCCCACTGAGGAGAAAAGCTCACATCAATGCTATGTCAGCAATGAGGACCAAGTTCGAAATTGAAGATCGCATAAAGAACATCTGGGATATGTGGCTATATGGGAAAAATGCTTCAATTAAGTCCTTCTTTACATTTCATGCTCTCAAGCCTTAAAATATGACAGGCTGTCATTATACTACTGTATGAAAGTAATGAATGCAGGACTATTTTCATAATTGCTAATCAATTACATTTCTGCGGCTCATCAGGACACTTAAATGTTAAAATGGGGTCATATTATTGATGTTCACACTGACATCAAATCCGGGTCAACATCCAAAGTTGAACAGTCAGGGGAAAAAGAAAATCCAATTTGAGGTTAAAAAAAATCTGAATTATGTTACTTTCAACTGCAGTGTCAACATAGTTAATGAACGGGTGCATCAGACTAATATCAACGTAGTAAATTGCTACACAAGCTTTGTGGTCTTACAATTCGGAACCATGAGGGCTCGGGCCTCATGGTCCCGTTTTGACACTCCGTCCGATATAGACGGTAGCTGATACAATCCACCTGTAATTATCAACGGACTTTGCTTGCGTTAATGGATGCTTAGCTTTCCGATTGGATACCAGTGTTAAATGGATGCATAGTGTGGATAGTGGGCATCGACAGGGTGGGACAGGGAATGCTGCTGCAGCAGCATGAACAGAAGCCCTGAACACGGACCTGGCTGACAAATGCTAGCGGAATTAGCTAACTGGATAGCTGTTGCTCCAGATTTGAAATGTAAATCAATTTCTAGTTTGTAATGTTAAATATTCTGGACATTTATGGTCCAATGTTGAAAATATCTATCGGTATATACAGTTACAAAACACATTTTCTATATTTAAGCCACCAGGTTGAGGATTGGCAGCTATCCAGCTAGTCGGAGCTACCAGCTGAGGGACTATGGCTGTGACGTCACGGCCGGTATCCTCTCCTCTGTCAGCGAGAAGATCTGCTGATGATGCCTGGCTAGCCGGTTAACTCCGACGCCACTTAGCGGTTTAGCTAGTGCAATCAGCCCCACCTGCGCAAACATACTCACGCTTTGTCCACCAGCTCTCTGACTTTCCACATATTCAGCATCTCCACACCAACCCGCGGGCTCGCCGCCTCGATACTGCTTCGCCCCCGTGTCTCTACGCCCCACCAGACAGAGGCGCATCCGTTTATCAACGACAATCCCTCTCGTTCCGCGACGAGATCTGAGAGAAGTGTTGCGGCTGAGGTTAACGGTCCGGCCCCAGTTGCTACGGAGACGTCGTTCCCGTGTCTACGTCACTGTGGCGTTGCTACGTTCGTATCGTCATCAGCATAAATAAAATAAAACGAGAAAAATGAATGAAGATAAAATCAGCATTTCTTGATTTTTTGGTTCTTTTAATATAAGTAAAAAACTTGGAAATCTTATTATTTTTAATAGTAGTAGTAGTAGAAGCAGTAGTTGTTCCAACTCTTATTGTTCTTCGTCCTTCTTCTTTTTCTTTATAACATTATTATTTTTGTTGTTGTTATTGTTGTGCAGCATGTAATATTACGGAACACTGACAATGTTCAGCGTTTCAAAAATAATTTCAGAAATTTCCGAATTCCTTGTGGTTCATTTGGTCAATTTTATACCCCCCAGAATTTCTCTTCAAGGATAAAAGAGTCTGGGTATTATTATTTTAATACTATTATTACAATTATTCAATTCTCCAAACCCAGTTAACCCCTCAGCCTGAGAACACAATTTTTAACAAGGCTGTCAAGCATTCCTTATAATTAGACTGAACTGCTGGTTGATTAGATAAATTAATTAACCTATTAATTAATCCGTGTCATTTACTAGATTTTCTTTGGTAGATGGGAATAAGGTTTAAAGAATTCTGAAAAGATCTGTTATCAAAAGTGATCTGTTAAAATAGTAATAAGAGTCATGACCTTTCGAGGGTTGCAGACAGGTCCAGAAATGGAACTTGGCACAGAGGTTTGGGCGTATGAACCCCCAATTCTTTCCCTCCCTGATCTACATACAGTGACCTGACAGTTTACCTGCCCTATAGGACCATTTAACCACAATGGCTGCTTGATTAGTCACCAACAGAAAGTTCTAACAATTAAAGGAATACTGATAATACAGGTTATAAGAATACTAGACTTACCTGGACCATGCATCCACCAGGTTTTCACATTCCTCCAAGTGTGTTATATTTCTGACTGAAAAACATTTTTCCTTCTTCAGAAACTCGAGCAAGACAAAAGAAACATGTTTGTTATTATTACTGTTGTATAAAATGAAATTGCTATAGATTCTCTAATTCATGTTCACTAAATCAGACAAGATCAACCACCATTGGATATACATAAAAGTATTCATGGTAGTAGAGGTGACAGTGGTTTAATTATCACATTGTCTTATATATTCCTTACATATTATTTCTTGTATATTGATGTAATTCCCTGCAAAAGTTAAATAATAAAACGTCATATTTCGCTACTTCACCACTAGATAGCACTGCAATCCTGTTGCTGGTTTGTGGAGCTCGGTCTCTTATGTACTATTAAGTCCTGAAATATTTTAACTATTTTCAGTGCCAGACCTGAGAGAAAATGTCATGATGCTGTCAGATGTCATGATGCATTATAATTATATACACAGATCTACTAAAGGTTGACACAGATTCACAACATGTTCTGCAGAGTCGAGTACAATTTTGAGGTACAGGGTGTACTTTACTTTTTCCCTTTTATGGAACTTGATATCTCAAGTAAACATGGAACTTCATTTGAGTTGAAAATTGATATTATTAATAAGAAAAATAGTACAAACCTCATTACACACTGGGCTGCACGGCAGTTTTCAAATATTCAAAACTGGCTCTAGCTGCAAAATAGAAATTACCAATATTTGTTGTACATACTGAAAATGCGTTTCATCTAACATGAGTCATTCCGGCATGGACTCTTTCCCAGGGTGTCAAATACCAACCATTTTGTCACAGGCGCTAAAGGGTCGCTTCAGATGAGATGCCAAGAGGCGCGTGACAAAAGTACAATATCTGATGACCCCGGATTAGAATATTTTGGTCATTCTGAATTACGGTCGCAAATTTTTACTTAACGTATATTTAATTGGTTATATATATTAATTAAATGACCTTAAGGAGGTTTTCACATTATACAGTGTTTTATACTGTGGTTTTGCAATTTACACTCATACTTACTGGAAATATTTATATTTCCACGCTGCTTTTGGATTTTGGCTTTTCAAATATAGATTAGTTTGCATCACTTATGTGGTATTTCTACCGTTTCTTTGGATATACATTTTTTGCAGAGTAGATGATACAAATGTTGTTATCCTTCAGTGTTATTCAATCTTGTGAGAGCCTATCCACTCCATCAACCTTGTGGGTGCATTTGTATTTACAGTTGTTCTGTCTTGACTTTGTCTCCCTTGTAAATGAGATCCATAATCCCAGTGCGACTATCCTGAACCAACAAAGCTTCAAAACACCCATAAAGTGATATATGGTACAAATGGATATACATGGCACAGTGGGTTCTGCCGGCCAAAGAACTTAATACTTGATTTTGAACAATCTGTTCTCTGTTTTCTCTTTCCCTATGACTGCAGCACAGCTGAAAAGCAATGCAACAATGCTGTATGAGTCAAGAAGGAGTTGCAGAAACAGAAAGATGTGGGATAGGATCCGGGACGGAGGAGGAAATGGATAGAGCATGTGAGGGCAGGATCTGTGTGTTTGCACGTTCTGTTCCCTGGAGTCCACACTGGAGATCGCTTGGGAAAAAGACCTCTAGGTCTGAGGTCTGACTTGCAGCCAAAAAAAACAAGACTGAAATAGTTGGGGAAAGAGACAGAGAGAGAGAGAGAGAGAGAGAGAGGGAGAGAGAGAGAGAGAGAGAGAGAGAGAGAGAGAGACTTAATTCAGAGTATTAAATATTTGGGCATGAAGTGTAGAAAGGGAGAGACAGAGATGGAAGATGGAGAGGGCGTGAGAGGAAGGAGGAGCCAAGGAGATGGAGAAAGAGTTTGGAAAAAGTGCTTTGTATCGAAAGAGAGAATGTATGGAAACTAGAAATTTCATTCACATGGTGTCACCCTCACATGCTCACACACCACTGATTGGAACCATATGCTAACAGAATAATGGGAAACTGTGAATTGTTTGACTTGTTTTCCCTCTTCTTTGTTGCACTAGATGGGGAGTGGGAGAGATGGGGTGGGTGGAAGGCATCCGTGACTGTAGATGATGATCGGCCATGGGAAATTCCAGCGAGTAGATATATCCGCCACGCTACATAGACAGGACTGGTTCATTAATAGCAAACATAAGGGTGGGGCAGGAGGTTCCATGTGAATTAGGAACATAAGCAGCGGGGTGCCCAGGAAGTCAGGAGGAGGAAGGAGCCCTTAACACTTCTGCTGATTAATCAAGTTATTTCTGTTATCTCTCTCGTCTTTCCCACACACATATAAATAACACTCCTCGACTGATCGCATGCAACAAACAGAACACAGAGGAAGTAAATCAACACCTGTGTAATTAACATCAATGAGGACAGATATGTCTCCAGGAAATTTAGTTAACACATGACCGTGCAGAAGTGCATAAACAGTGGGCGCTCAGTAATTTTACTGTCTTGGAAACAGACAAGAAGATATGAAGAGAATCATCTGTTGATAGAAGTGACTCAGCTAGAGTTTGATGAGGTGGGTTATATAATATATATATAATATATATATATATATATATTATATATATATAATGATAAAACAATGCAAAGAAGAGAAAGGGAGAAAGTGGTTGGAAGCATGGGAGAGAGAGACAGAAGAGGGCGGTGAGGGAAAGGCAGGACTGATTTGCTGCAAATGTTCCTTTAGCAAAATGACATCAGGTGGATATTTGATACAAAAGGATGTGTTTATATTGGTGCGTGGGTTTACTGAAAAAGACATTGAAAACACATTTTGACCGAGTTAATTTGCCAGCAGTTGCTTAATGGTTTCAAAAGTGGGTCTGCAATAATGAGGTGGTTTGAATTTTGAATGGGACCAACCGGAAGAATAAGGTTCGTACACTTTTCCAATTGCTATGCTACTGAGATGACCACGATCAAGGTAGTCTAGTCACTTCAACCTAAGTAGGGTTCAAGCCCTGACGGATCTCCAATTATATTTGTTATTTCTCCACCACAAATGTTCAAATTCCCTAAAAATGCACCAAAAAAAGAGAAATGTGAGTTTTGGCACGATAACTAGATTATTATCACACAGATGCTTCCCAATAAATATGAACAGAAGGAAACTGGTTGTATTGTAAAAGAGGTCCAATAATAATCGGCACAACATTGGACATGCCGGACGATGAAATTGTGCTTCATGGATTTCTTGCAAATTAATTTTTTTTTTGTTGCTTTTTTTACAAGTCCATAAACATTTCACTTTTGATATCACCTCTTTATCCAAATATTCAAAACACTGACCAATAAACTTTACAAAGATTTGGCCTTTGTAGAGAATGGAGAAAATTACACTAGAAACAGGTTTATGGGATGGTTACAAAGGTAAAAAAGAATTTGGACCTGCGACTTTTCTGGCCATGCATTGTTCAAAATGTGAGTTGTTCAGAGTCACAACCGCACCTCTCTCTATCTATAATCTCCCATGGGAAGTACTCTCCTGTATCCTGTGTCTGGTGTTGTGTCCTCCTTTAGCTGGATATTATGACCGACACGAAAACAGTGACATGTTTTCCACGTTAGAGGATTTTGCATTACCTGAATCCCCAGGAGAAACGTACCAATACCGACCAAACATCTTTTCATCCGTATCTCTATCGTAATGAAACAAGGTGAAAAATATTTATGTTCTATCATTGTCATTAACAAAAGTGAAAAACCTAATAAATAATAAATAGTTTAGTGTTTTTGCTAGAAATAGTTAATATTTTTATCTCTCTATCTTGCTGCTGGTATTAAAACATAGTTAAGATGTTTTCTTTCATTCCTAAGGATCCAGTGTGGCGTGTGTGTACATGTGGTGTGTAACTTTATATTCTTTTACGGCTTTGTGTAGCATGTTATTTATTCACTCAGTGCTGTTGGGTGGGTGTTTTAATTTCAAAGCTGTTGGGGTGCTGCACATTGAAAATTAGCCTCAGGCTAATTCTGGCACAAGCATCCAATGATAACATTTATGTTTACATTTACAGAAGTGCTAATAGGACTGGATGTTTCAAACCCTGTGGAAAGTAGACACTCTTGGTGTTGGAAGTCTGATTGGGGTGGTGAAATGTGGTTGGCACCCTCTTCATTGATGTTTCGTAGGCCAGGGCCTCGACGTCCGATGACTGGGTAGTTGACACTGGAGAGCCAAATGCAATGTACTGGCTGTTGCTCACTATCCTCCCAAACATTATCTGGGTTTAATTAAGTTGGGTTTGGTTTGGTTTTGTCCCTATTTGGGCTTAAATCTGGTTTGAAGTCTTTCAATCCAGTTCGGATTTATCTGGATTTATATATTCTAAATTTCGCGATACTTCATCAGTTGTATACCTCAGGAACAACAGGTACATCGGCCCTTTATTATAAGACGCCCACCCCGGAGGCAGCCCTCCAGGGTGATCATGAATCCCACAGCGAAATGCATTTAATTTTTATCCTACTAAGCTTTTTTTTTTTCGGTGTTATACTTTTAGTTAACTGTTATTACTGTGGCATTACTATAGTTTTATTAAACTGTTATTACTATGTTGTTATATCTTATATTATCACGGAAATTGACTTTTTGAAAAAATAAAATTGTATATGGTCCCTCACAACTCAATCACTCTAATAGATACATTTAAAAAAATAGGCAATAATTTGATTAATAGTTTCCTCATCAACTCAATATCAACCAAACCAGAGGGCCAGCCGAAGAGCTGCAACCGTTTGGCGTGGATGTTTGAACACTACAACAGTGTCTCTGTTTCTCCTGTGAGGTGGAATCATAACTCTGACTCTCATTATGTTTCTTCTGCTTTAACACGACGCCTCAGGTCCTCAAATGTTGCTCTAAATCTTTGCTAATTGTCTGGCTTTGGCTTGGTTCCTCTCCATCTCCTTATGAAATCCTGTTCATGCAATGAATGCGTAGTTTGTCCTCTCCCTGCGTGTGTGTGGTGCGTTTTACTGGTCGGTGATATCAATGTATTCAGGGCCTGCTTGTGTAAACAGTGTGAAGTCACATCCAGGGATCACTTCCATTTTCCTTCACATGAATAATATTATTGTAAACTAACGGTGACATAACCTTTTCTCCTATAACTTTCCCGCTGAATAAAAACACATGTGGCTAGTTTGGGGCAGGCTGGCTGCCATTGGAGTGCCGTGTTCCTGATTGATGACATCACGACTCCTTGGTGTGAAAGTGGCAGATTAGAGTAACTCTGGATGCTTGTAAAATCTGAGTTCTCTGTATGATAGCTTCTATTCATGAAAACAATGCCATGTTTTTTTCCTTGTAAGAGTTTAAGTATTCATAAATACTAATTACAGGATCTGGCATTTATGTATTTATCTATCCCCAGGGTTTGTTTTTGCCTAGTCAGTCTTTAATTTGGACAAATATGAGAGTGTTGTGTGTTTGGATAATGGATGTCACCGTATGTGGCATCCATATATCGCTGCCAAACATAGAATATGTGGGTAAATCAGTGTGTGTGCGGTGATGGTGGTGGTGGGTGAGGGCCTGATTTGGAGGTCGGACAGGAAATGCTGGTGCAGATGTGAGAGCAATGCGGACGCTCTCTGAGCGGTGTACAGGAAACAACCCACTCTGCAGCTGTTTGTGAGCCCATATAATTAGTTGCAGCAGTTTGCTGTAACAATCAACAGAAGGAATAGATGAACACAGTCAGCAGAGCTATGCGACAGCAGATACCACTAACTGACAAAATAACGCCATCTTTATCAATCCCTCCACACCTTATTATATCCCCGAAAAGTTTGGGATATTATGGAATCATCATCACCGCCGCCGGCCCCGCAGATCCTTTGTGTACTCTAATAGTTACTAAAAATACTGTGGACGTAACTTCACATTTAATTTGAGGAGTTCAATCAGTGAATTGCTTGTATAACAAAGGGGATTGGGGACTTTTCGGGGATATACCCAGGCTGTCGAGGGCGACAGCATAGGTCTAGTTTATTTTTGCAAGGCTGGAGGGGAGTGCATTGGAATTATAGCTGGAGGACCTGAAACTCACCCCTTACACAAGAATTCACAACAAAACTGTGGGGATTTATCCTTTTTTGCAAATATTTAAATTCTTCTTATGACTTCATGAAGAAATCAGTTCATATTACAGACTATCAAGTATATCAATCATGAGCATGGATGGGTTCCATGGTTCCATTGATTTATTGGTTTTACTAACTACAAGTAGTATTAGCTTTGAAGGGGACTGTTGTGTCTTAGGATTTGTCCAGCAGGGATGATATGGATGAAAACTGACTTGTGTTGTGAATTCCTTTGAGTGGTCAGTCAGACAAAAACGCTGCTTTTCCATTCATCAATTTAGTTGTATTTTTTCTTAATGTAAAACTATTTAATTATCATTAAACCCTTTTTTACTCTGTAGAATAAAATCCAGTTCACATACTGTAATATATAATAATTCTAAAATACAGTGAAAAACAGTCATACATAAATGCAGTACCCTTCAAATGATGTCGCCGACAGTAAATTGTGGAAAAGGAACGATAGTGAGTGATAGTAGTGATATCTGTCCCCCCCCCCCCTAACTAATACTGGTTGTATTTTGCACACGTAAATGTGCACCAGCTGATCCATGTAACTTTATTCTCTACTTCAGACGTGTCCATTTCCAAGGAATCATAGCAGACATCCTATGGCACATTGAGTTACTCACTATTCCCTCGTGGTTGTTGCTAACCTTTAGCTGCTGCTGCACTGGAACATCTTTTTGGCTCTCATTTCATACATCTAATATGCCTATGTTTATTTTTCTACCATACTGTATATACTCCCTCTATTGAGATCAGCACTAGTTGGCCAAACGTCACAATATGGATTAAAATTGTGTCTACATGATGATCCTGGAATAGTTAACTGTCATTCTATTTGTTTCTTGTCAGTTTATATATGTAAATTCACTCATGCAGGAAATCAATCACAAGTGGGAAAAAGTTTGAATCCCCTCTTCCCAAGTTAAAGATAATCAGGGCAGGAAGAAATCTTTAGAAGGAAAATACATGTATGGACATCAGTGTTACGGGCTTTGATATAATCTCTATAACAGGGCATGAAAATATTTCATTTATTAACAACACTAGTGACCCAACAGTAGGTGGGTAAATTAAAGAACCCTTGCCGGGACATCAGGATGATACTGATGAAACGTTCAGTGAAAATGGCTGCAGAGGTGAAATCTCATGCACAGTGTGACACCTGTGGTGTGTTCCTGTGTCTGCATACAGAAGGTAACATTTTCCTAAGTTGAAGTTTTTGAGCCACTTAAAAACGGAAGAATGTTTGAAACCATTTTGTTCTTTGTTACTCTCGTTTCAGACCTGTTTCGGGGGGGGGTAAGGGGTCCTGTGTCGTCCAATCCAAAGAGCTAGTGTCACACAATTTACTGAAAAAGTTAATGTGTTTTCATAGAAAGGTGTCGGAACACAAAATGGATTACAAAAAAAACAATAAAAAAACAACATATAATTATTTTTTTGTCTTGTATAAGAAAATGGAGACCTATGTTTTTTTTCTCGTTCCGAAATAACTCTAACATCACTTCTTTTGAAACTTAACACACTTTTAGATGGATAAGTGTTTAGGAAGAAATACTTTTTGGATCCAATTCTCACTTAAGGTGATTTTAAGGACACACTCTCACGGAAACACACAGATACATAAACCTTCCTTCACGCGGTCACTCTTTTGATTGACAGACAGATAGACAGGTAAACCACAGGGCATTCCAAGGCTGCTCAGGTGTGTATGCATTGTAGCCTCATCACTATTCATCAGGCTACGCTGTATTTGCGTCTCATCTGCATACTAGTCCAACAGGGAACATATTAGCATTAGAGAGAGATGGAGGGAAGTAGAATCACTTTAATTTTTAACAAGATGATATGAAGGAGACACAAAGACCCAAGCACTGCTGGTGCTGCTGCTGACACAGCCAGGAGAGAGAGGGAGAATAGAGTGGGCCCAGTGGGGTATGATGTATGCGTGAGTGTGAGTGTTGGATGGGGGGCACGGATACGACAGCTACACCGAGAGGTATCAATCATGAGAGAAGGAGGGCTGCGAAAATGCAAATAAACAGAAGACCTGGGTTTTCCAAATGAAAATAACATTAAAGACAATTCTTTGTTAATGTTGCATATTGATCTCTCTGTCTCTCTCTACCTCGCTTACTCACCATGTGCGTTCGTACAAACTCAGCTGAACTCACACATCAAATGTTCATAAATAAATAAGTGGAATAAACAATGTACCACAGTCACGATGGAGTCAATATCTCATTAATGGACTGCACACAGGCAGATCCAACACACACACACACACACACGCACACACACAGACAGACACACACACACACTCACAAACCCAGACACACACAAACACACGCATACACGCGCGCACACACAAACACACACACACTCACAAACCCAGACACACACAAACACACGCATACACGCGCGCACACACACACACACACACACACACACACACACACACACACACACACACACACACACACACACACACACACACACACACACACACACACACACACACACACAC